>UPTC01002184.1:0-10001 GCA_900537255.1 Acanthocheilonema viteae | reverse complement strand
TTAAACGATTACTTGAATACTTGTCTGGCTACTAGAAATAAAAGTTTACGAAAGCTTGCAACAAACTACTTAATATATTAAATAATCATCAGGAAGGAAAACGTTCAAAAAATACAAATACTCGGTATCGAATACTCTGTCTGAAAAACAACTGATGAAACAAAATTTCGTGAGCGAAATTTTGTTAAAAGTTATATAAATTTTATTCAAAGATTTTCATACAAAATCAGTTCTTTGGAAAAAAATATAGAGAAATATTCTAGTTAAAAGTGCAATTCACCAATTCAAGATTCTCTGAACACAGAAAATACAAGTTGATAGGATGCAAATGATGAGTCTGATCACAGATTTTCAGTAGTGGAAACGTTTTTTAATGGAAATATCTAAAAGCATCTGTGAACGAACAGTGTACTGCTCAGTTACCATCAAATAAAATGAGATCACTTCCAAAGCTTCTTCAATGACATATTCTTATCCGAATCTTTTTGCATTACCTAAAAAAATTATAAAATACTACCGGTAAAAATTCATTTTCAACTCAATAAAAAAATCAAAAGTACACTAATCGATTAACAATCAATCTTACCTTGCCAACTGCCATTTCGAAATCTTCTTGAGTTACATGAATACGACGCTCCCGCAAAGCAAACATGCCGGCTTCGGTACATACTGCTTTGACCTTAAAAATAAAGCAATTATTGCAAATAAGTAGGATCATAGAAATAATTTAACAAAACAACTTAAATTTAATCTGAATAACAAAACTAAATAACTCACCTCAGCACCGCTTGCACCAGGTATAGCTTCTGCTATTTTCTTCATGTTTATACCTCGCATAAGATTCATTTTGCGTGAATGGATTTTCAGTATATCTGCACGTGCTTTCTCATCAGGTGCAGGAAATTCTATTTTTCTGTCGATTCTCCCTACAAAAACAGATTTGTATCAAGGAAATATTTGGAAATGAATAAATTCTAAAAATAAATAAAGAAACAGATTACGCAAACGACTTTAAACTTGAAGATTAATAAAAATGTATGAAAATGTATATAACAGGTTGAAAATATTGTTATTTCAAATACATGTAAAAAGAAACTAATAAAATAAAGAACCTGGCCTCAGAAGTGCAGGATCAAGAATATCAATGCGATTTGTTGCCATAATAACTTTGATATTTTTGGTAGCTTCAAAACCATCAAGTTGATTTAACAACTCTAACATCGTACGTTGTACTTCCGAGTCACCTGTTGAAAAAAGCTTCAGCATAAAAAAATGCAAACATATGAATGAATATAAAAAGTTCATTACGATTAATTAAGTCATTTATCCAGAAAAAAGAGCTAATAGTGACTTACCACCACTGCTACCTTCAACACGTGATGAACCAATGGAGTCTATTTCATCCATAAAAATTATTGATGGTGCATGCTCACGAGCCATTACGAACAATTCGCGAACCATACGAGCACCTTCCCCAATAAACTTCTGTACCAATTCGGAGCCCGATACTCGAATGAATGTACACTCCGTGTGATGAGCTACAGCTCGGGCAAGTAATGTTTTACCCGTTCCAGGCGGACCATATAATAGTACTCCCTGCAAATATCTGATCGCCTTATATGCACTTTTAGATACTCAATATGGTTAAAAAAAAAATTAAAACTTGAACCTACACGGTGATCGACAAGCTTATATAAACATATATAAACACACATATCATCAAAATAAAATAAAGCAAAAGGAAATACAAATAATTGAGTCTTTAAATATAGTGTAGTGAACAAACCTTGGGCTGTGCAATTCCCAATGCATCAAAAAGTTCTGGGTGTTTCACAGGTAATTCAATCACTTCTTTTATCTCCTTTATTTGTTTATCCAAACCACCAATCATTTCATAAGTTGAATCAGGAACTTTCTCTACCATCATAAGAGAAACCAGAGGATCAATCTGTCAAAAATTATTGGAATAAATTTAAATCAAGTTACACCAATTTACAATAGTTGGACTTTCTCTTTATAAAAAGACAAAAGTCAAATGCAAATTATGTTATCAATACAATAGCAATTAAAGAACTGCAGATTTGAAAGCTCACATAAACGAACTCGATATGCAAATATATATTGAAAACAATAAACTAATAACACATCAACAAAACTGCACAATGTATGACTATTTCAAATAAACACACCTGTTTCCAAAACAATCTGATTTTAAAAGCTGCACTAGCATATATAAATGACAGCTATGTAGATTAAGCAGTAACATCTCGATAGTTACCTTTTTTCTTTCAAAACACCGAAAATCTGCAATCTCTATATACTCTAGGGCCAGAAAAAAGCATGCATTTACCTATGTAAACATGCAAATGCAAGCGTAGTGCCCATTCTGTAACACAATAACGCTAGTTAAAATTCTGTAAACGGAACCTTGTTTGGCAATACTTTATGTAATGCATAGCTATCAGCTCTGAGAGCAACACGACATCCCGATGTGATGCTATTTATGTCAATACCCTTATCCAAATCAACAACATATTTTCCTTCTGGATGAACCTAAAATAGAATATTAAGGAAAGAATTTAAGTACATATTTAATCTAAAGTTTGAAAAAACAGTGGAATAAAAGACATATAAAAAAGTAGTAAGCAAGATAAGAGATTTTAAAGTAACAAACAAACCTTGACAAGCACTTTTTTTTTATCCATCGCTTTCGATACTTCACCAACATAGGATCCTTGCTCATGTAATTGTTGCAATTCCTCTTTTAACATGCGAACCTAAAAGAATTGCAATTTAAAATTTTTTCTAATAACAACATAATTTATAAAATACTGGTAAGCATATTATACGATGTTGAAAATCTTCAGCCATTTTCTAGCTATTTTTGACATGAATGTGAAATCACATTGTGAATTATATCCTGACTAAATATACTTTTGTATTCAGTTCATTTCGTTGAGCATGAAGTCGTCGCAAATTTTGCGTTTTTTCTGCAACTCGTTGCTGAAATCATAAATTTAAAAATCCTTTATGCATTCTTCAAATCAAAAATCTATACAGCATTCATACATAGAAATACTTCATTATTCTTACATTAACATTAGTTTCCGCTGAACAATCCTTTCAAAGCTTCCATTAAAAAAAATATAACCATCACCTGCATGTCCTCAATTTTTGTTTTGTAATAACGTTTCAAGCTCTGTTCTTCACTATTTTTACTTACTGCACCCGCAGATATCAACCCAGCCATTGGTGGTGCCATATTTTCCCTGTAAATTTCGCAACTACGATTAATTATGACTGATAAATTAGCTTAAGCGAGTGAAAATTAATCGCACAAGTTGTAAGATATGAATAAAAAGAAATATTAATGGGTTCATCTTCATATTTGGTTTTTTTCTGAAAATACGATAATATATATCATACCCGTGATTAGAAAACTTAACAATGAAAGGAAGAAGATAACTTACTGCCTTAATCCTATCCAAAACCCGAGATTCCCGAAACCCAACCCCATCCTTACCATTACATTTACCCAGCGGAAAATAAAAATTATACCGCCTACCGAATAATAAAGTAAGCAAAGTTCGGATACGTGATCCAATGTACGGTGGTCATGGATTAGTAATGTGTATGTGTGTGTATGTGAGTGTATGTGAGTGTGTGTGAGTGTATGTGTGTGTATGTTATGTATATGAATTATGTTGTATGTGTTTATACATTTCTATGTTTTATGTGCACTTGTATGTTCAGGTGTTCACGTATGCATGCGTTGTGAACACGTTTATACGTACGTGTAAATGTATTTGGCGGTTGTTTGTCAAGGATGAGATGATGCGTGGGATTTTAATGAAGTTGCTAATTTTAAATGGAATTTTGAAATTCCAGAGATAGCAATTAGGTGCCTCATAGCTTCTAGTTTGCGTTGTATCGGACAAGTTCTGCGGAACTTCCTATGGATTTCGGGTACTAAATATTGGTAATGCCGACTGCGTCAACAGGTAAACCGGGTAGCTTGAAGGATCCCGCTATTGCTTCGTTATTCTCTGTGAAAGATCCGGAACAGCGTTTCGAAGATCTGCGTGAAATTGGTCATGGCTCGTTTGGAGCTGTTTTCTTCGTAAGTTCCTTTTTTAATTCTTTTCTTGATCGTTCAGTTCGGTAATTAATTGTGAGGTAATGTTTAATAATATTATGATATCTCAATTTATATCATAATATTTTTTTGTTATGATATAAAGTGAGATATCATGATATTCATATGCCAAAGTATGCTGCTCATACTTCGGAAAAAAGGAATGGAATACAAAAGTGACCGATTTAAAGCAGTTGATTTCATTGCTTCTGTCTTCGATGGAAGAAGGAACTTCACAATGAAAATTTTGATAAAGAAATTTCTCAATGGATTTCTTATCTAAAATTTATTTTTTTATGTAAAATCTAGTGAAATTTTTCAATAAAGCAGTTGTTTTCTTTTATTGAAAACTTTCAGAAAAAACTCTAAGACGTGATTTTGCTTTTCTTATTTGATGGCATTTTATAATTTCATAATTCTTATGTCCAATTCTGTTTCAGATTTACAGAAATTTTTCTTTCTGGTTTTGTTTTTTAAGAACAGTTTTTATTGATTGTTTAAATTTAATTCACTTCAGGCGCAGGATTTGGAAACAAATACAACGGTCGCAATTAAGAAAATGGCTTTTTCCGGCAAACAGTCGGCTGAAAAGTGGTCTGATATCATCAAAGAAGTGTCCTTCCTGAAAAATATCAAACATGAAAATATTGTTGAATATCGGGCATGTTATCTAAAAGAACATACTTGTTGGGTAACTTCTATGAATTTCGGAAATATATTTTTAATTATACATAAACTGAAGTGCTGATCATCCAAAAGTGAAAAGAATGCAAAATTCCTCTTTAAAATTTATTGTCATTATGTCATATTCTGCTATTCATTTGTAACAACAATAGTCAGGCATTCTTTAATGACAATATTTAGCTTCTATAAGTTAATAAAGGATGTTGCAGTTAGTGATGGAATACTGTATTGGTTCTGCAGCAGATATAGTTGAAGTGCATCGTAGCCCAATACGGGAATGTGAAATCGCTGCTATTATTGAGCAGACACTTTTTGGGCTCTCCTATCTGCATAAATTAGGACGTATACATCGAGATGTAAAAGCTGGAAATATTCTTTTAACCGATAATGGCATCGTTAAACTTGGTAAGCTGTTTGCTATATAAATTTGTTTTTTTCTTTCTCTTTGTGTGGATTAACGGTGAAGTTAAAAATGGTATATCTTATATAAAATATTTTTTTAATTTGGTTAAATTTTTGTCAACATTCACTTAGATATACTATCAGTAATGTTTCTTTGATTGAGATGAGTAACGGCTTTGACATTGAGATAATTTGATTACAGCTGATTTTGGAAGTGCTTCCACTTTATGTCCTGCTCAAAGTTTTGTCGGTACGCCATATTGGATGGCTCCTGAGGTTATTTTGGCAATGGATGAAGGGCACTATGACCAGAGTGCAGATATTTGGTCTCTTGGAATTACTTGTATTGAATTAGGTTAATTTTCTTATTTTGGTAAAATTCTTATAATTTTTGCATTGACGTGATTAAAACAGCGGATGTGACTTCATACTTGGTGAGCGTAAAACAAATGAAATAATATTAATTTGTGATTAATTGTCACCGTAAAAGTTTTTTCAGCGGAACGACGTCCCCCTCTTTTCAACATGAATGCAATGTCCGCGCTATATCATATTGCTCAAAATGATCCCCCAACGCTTTCACATGGCGAGAATTCTTCAGCGTGGTCTACAGACTTTCACTCATTTGTGGATCTTTGCTTACACAAAGATCCACGAGAGAGAATGAAAACAGGTCCTTGTCAACAAGTAAGTTATTTGTTTCTGTTACATCATTTCTTTGTGTACAGTAATGTAGCCGTAAATGAGTGCATTTGCTTCCTGAAAGAAGAAGAAAATGTACAAGTTCTACTTTCTACATTTTGCTAAAATGTTGGCAAAATTTTTTACTTCAAACTGCTTATAGCATCCATTTATTGTAAAAGGACGTTTGGATGGTGTAATTTTGGAATTGATAACAAGAACAAAGGCATTAGTCAGCGATTTGGACAACTTCCAGTACAGGAAAATGAGAAAATTAGTTTATCTTGACGAGCAGCAAAGTATTGGGACCGATGATACGATGACAACGGATCGGCATGATGCGGTATAATTTTGTTTAATTTTTCCATTATTGATGCGATCTCTGCTGATTTTTGAACATTTCTCTTGCTTTGACAACTTTTTTATTGTCACAATATTGAAGTTATGGCAGGTGAGAAGTTTCTGATTTTCTTTTCGATCGCATGACCATATGGAATTTGTTTAGATGCTTTCAAAATGATTCATCTCGTGATATTCGAGGAAAAATTACGAAAATACAAGAGTTAGGAAATACAATATTTTATATGAGGCGAAAGAGACTGATATCAAATACTGGAATGGATCGGAAGATCATGATAGATGTTTAAATGACTTTCGGATTTATCCAATTTTTGTTATTTTTGGATTGATCTCTTACATTTAATCAGAAAATATTTTTGTATTTTAATTGCATTGCATTTCAGACGGTTTACATGGTTTTGCAGGATGAAGAATTATCAGGAATAGGTGGCTCGGCAAGTTCGCGGTCAAATTCGATTTCTTCATTCCAGTCGTACCATTCAAGTGCTCCTATTTCCGATACTCATCATGGGGACAATGGCAAGGTCATTACTCCACGTTCTCTTATTCCTCTTCGTGTTCTTTCATCAGCTGGCTCTGATATCAGCAGCATTAATGATGAGTTGGATAACATTGACAAAGTAATTTTTTAGTGTGAAATCAGTTTTTACATAGGTAGAAACGAACATGTTCTGTGTCTGATTTTTACGATTATCAGCAAGCAAGTGAAATACATTTCAGAATATCACTGTTATCAGAGCATGTGCTGAATTTTAAAATTATTTTATACTTACTTGCAATTGAAAACTCATGTTTTCTAGCATATCTGCTTCCTTAAATAACCATTTATTCAATTTTAGAATCGGACAATAATTCACGTTGGTGACGGAGGAAGCCACTGCATGCATTCGATGCATGAATCACCACTTGTTGAAGAAACTTCGTCAGAAATGCCAACATCCACTTTAGCGTCAGACGAAACTGCGAGGCCGATTAATGTATGCTTCCAGTTTTCGTTTATTCGCGGTTTTCAGTTTTTATCATTAATTTTTATCTTATCTATGTCGGGTTTTTATTACAAACGCAGTGATTTTTATTACAAACAGTTTTTTTTAGGAGGAAATGGCAACTCTTCGACGGTCGAAGTTTTCTACGTTGCGAACGACGAAACTGATTTCAAAAGAAGTGGAAGAATATAATAGGGAGAATAATATATACGAACAGATGAGCGGTTATAAACGTTTACGTCAACAACATCAGAAGGAATTGAAGCAGGTCATTTTAGTTTTAGACGGATCAGTGATACAGAAACAAGAGAAGAGTGAAATGGTCTTTCCTAAAATTTCTTCATAGTAGAACTCTGAATTTTCCATTCGAATAGAAGACCTTACTTTTATTCCTTTACCATTTAAAGATATTTTCATTTTAGCTCGATGAGAAATGTGCAATGGAAATGGAGTCGTTTAAACAAAAAGCTGATAAAGAATATGAAAATCTTTTAAATGCTTTTAGTAAAGAATTTCAGCGTTTACGTAACAATCAAAATGCTGAAAAAGATAAAAAGGTAGAACTTTTTATTTCAGCTATAGCTTACGTAATTTTCAAGCACACGTAGGTCTATTGCAAAATGTGAGTAGAAAAAAGTTGTTGTTAGGAGTTATCGTGCTTTTTTCCTGATTCAAATATAAACTTGAATTTTATTAGTGATGATTCTTAGATACATATATCAGAATGTGAATATAAAATTTGCTAGTATCATTTATCGGATTTTTTCCTTGCAGCTCCGTGAATATGATGAGACAGAGCGTAGGTTACGACGTCAGTTAAATTCGCAGCATGAAAATGAGCTAAAGGCATTCTCCAGTGCTCAAAAGAAGGAATATAAGCACAATAAAGAGAAAGCGAAACTGGTAAATTTTCTTACTCTGTTATAACCAAAAATTATTTAATAATCTTTATATATTTTTATAATTTCAACTTTAAATTTAGACAAGATAATAATTCTTGATTTTTAAGGAATTGAAAGAACGCTATGGGATGCGTTCTGCATATGAAAGTGCATTAAAGGAGACAAAAGCTGTTCTAAATGCACGGCGTACTGATGCAAAAGCAGTATTTACTCGTGAACAGAAAATAACGATGGAAAACGAAATTCGTAGGTTAAAGGGAGCGCGTATGATTGAAATGCACGCTTTGATTGAGAAATTGACTGCAGATGTATGTTTTTTGTGTTTTGATATAAATTAAAGAGTTATAATTGTGTGTATGCTTCCGTTTGAATAAATTTGAAGCTTAAAATGAGAAAAAAGATATAGGGAGATTAATGGTTCTTTATTTAAAATTCATTCAGCTTTATGGCGCTAGCGCTGCAAGTTCTTTCGACATAATCACGGAAATGCATTTTTGCTTAAATAAATGGATGAACTTGAATATTTTAATAATCTGTTAAATGTAGTTCGTGAAGGCCGTTTTTTTTCAATGAAGTCGGTCCAATCCTGACAGCTTAGTTGCCATTATTAATTCTAGGTGACATTTAAAAAATCAAGGCTGGAAACTTGAGTTTTCAATAATTTTAATAAGCAAGACTTTCCAATCCTTCGCAGAATAATGATCAAAAGAATATCAATTTTTTAAATATAATGAATCTCATCGTAAATAGCAGTTATGACGCTTAATGAACTTATATGAAATGGGATTTTTTCCAGGAATTGAAGTTCAAAGGAAAACAATTGGAAACAAGTCATGCTCTGTTAAGAAAACATCATGAGCAGACAAAAGAACTTGAATTATCACTTCTAATTGAGAGTCAGCGCATGAAGCGACGACATTTGGAAAAACAGCATGAAGCTGAAACTTCAAATCAGTTACAGTATAATCAGAGAGTTACAGATGAAACTATGAAGCGACATGCTTTGCAATCAAAACAACAACCCAAAGAATTGAAGGTTTTGCTGTAATCTAATTATTCAGAAAAGCTCATAAGATAGTTACTGATTTTTTTTGGTTTGAGCATTTTTTTTTAAAAAATAAAGCAACTGATACATTTCATGTCTTTTACTGCATCACTTTTAATTTGAAGAATGAAAGTTTTGTAGGATTTTATTATTTCGAAATGATTTATTGTTTTTCTTTAATTTGTTAGTTTAGGCAAAAGAGTTACAAATAAGAAAACAATATCGACAGGCAGTGAAAACACAGTTGAGGCAAAGCAAACTGCTGCAAGCTCAAGTATGCATTCTAAATTTCATTTTTGTTTTTTTTAAAGATTTATATTATAGTATCTTTCGAAACTGGATTGAACATTTTATTTTTTCATCTTTTAAAGAGCAAAATTCCTTTGCTTCGAAATTTAATTTTGGAAGGATTTCAGGTTTTAAGCTCCACGCCAAAGGAAGAACATAGGGAAATGATAGTAAAATTGAAGGAAGAGCAAAAGAGAAAATTAGCAACATTAGCTGGACAGTATGAAAGCACCATCGAAAGTTTATTACGGGATTTGACCGTTAAATTAGAATCATGGCAGGTAATCTTGAATAAATACTTCGCGAAATGTAGTATTCTCAAAAAAAATATATTGATGCTTTTGTTTATTTCGGAATTTCCTTTTTTTTAAAGATTTATATTTTATTTTGTAGTTATCTCTCTCGTCATGATTTGTTCTTACTTGATCTCAAGCATTTTTTGGACTCGTAGTAGTCATTGTGATCCAAGATGCTTTGTACTGAGTTTTCTTATTTGGTTTCAAGAAATAAATATTTTT
>UPTC01002182.1:0-10007 GCA_900537255.1 Acanthocheilonema viteae | reverse complement strand
AGAAAGATCTTTTATCTTCTAAGGAAAAATTTTTCTAATTTCTCACGTAAATAACGATGTGCTGCGACATTAACTCACTAAGGAAAATGTAATGCGGCAGTAGGAATGAAACTAAAATTTTTAAGCAAAATAAAATAGGGCAATCAATGTTTCCTCTGTACAACACTGACAATAAAGTTGCTTTAATTAAAACAATAATGTATAAAATGTTAGTAAACAGGACTAGTTGTACTACTAACTGCAATGATATACCAATAAGATTTAGCATCCTTATTCCAGCTAATCCATTCTCTCATAAAACAATAGATAAGCACTCTTTTTATCAACTTGTGATTCCTTCACTGCCTGGAATATAACTGATTCATAATACTAAATAAATTTTAAGATGAAATTCTCTTCTCATACAGCATATTATCAAAAATTTACCTGACAACGACTATCATTGAAACTAAACCACTGGTTATTATTCTTAGCGTAAGCAACATAGTGGCCTGAAGCCATAGCACCATAGTGGTTCTGAAAAGCAAACACAACTAGTAAATGTTTGAGAAAAGCTAATTACTTTTCTAAATGCAATTTGAAAAAAGAATTTAAAATTATTTATGATTTAACGTGTATGTTCCAAGCTTACCGCAATAGCAAAACAATTGTATTTAGTTGATTCCTTAACGTCAGGATCTCGAAGCCATTCTCTGAGATCCAAATTTTCCAACGGAAAATCGACCACCTTACAAGATTTCATCCATCGTCGTTCAGACTTTACGCAAACAAATCTCTTGAAGTGTATAATCTGTAATACTTAGAGAAATTCTCGTATGAGGAGGCTCAGGCGTCATGCTTGTGGAGACAAAAATGATCATAGGGAGTTAATCATTCAGTGAAGTAACTATGCTTATGATAGGACGATATCTGTTTTAAGAGGTCATGATGTCAATCACCAAATTAATCTTTTCATGGACTTTGTTCTCTAATTAGACACTTTCTGGAACAAATAAAAGGAAGAAGTTTCCTCAAGATTTATAAACTGAAATTGTACTTGCATGCCAAATGATAAAAAGAAACCAATATTTTAGGTAAGCGCCAAATTGCCAGAGCTTTTGTTGTTGGACATTTTTTTCCACATGGCTTACACATTATCTCGTCGTCTAAACGTTCCGCTTGCATGAAATCATTCAAACATGAAAGCAGCGAACACGGTCGATAGTGTACTTCCCAAGCTTGTAAAACTGACCCATCATCTCGGCATAGCTTAAATAATAGTCAAAATAGTAGCGACACATGATGACTGATAAAAAGTAAACTAAGACAGTAAATGTAAAATAATATTTTTCTGTAGCAAATATTCAATTCTAACCAATTCAACAGAATGCTGGTAACGTAGATAGAGAGCAGTTGGTTTCCAATCGATTGCAACTGCTACCAAGTTATCCTCAATAATTTCATCGTTACTCAAAATTACACAACCACGACAAAATGCTGGCCATGAACATTTTGAACACCATTCGAATGATAACTTCACGCAACACAAATCAAATGGATAACCGTTTCGAATGTCTTCCGCTCTAAAATAAAAAAGAAGGGAAAAACTCGCGGATTATTTTTAAATAATTAAAAATTCTACAAGACATCACATAATGTTAATACAAAACAAGAGCAACAATAATTGACAAATTGCTGTGATGCATATTTCAAATTATCATATATTTGAAAACATGATGACATGCAACTTAGCTGTAACCCATCATAATGAAAGAAATAAAGGACGGAATTATTGAATGATCCTGAGTAAAATTTCTTTGAAATAAACTTACGCATCAATGGCACGATTTGCTTCTCTAGTGCGTTGCTGTTTTCCAGCACTACTATTCTTTAGGAACCGTGAAACATGTAGCCAAACTTCTTCATATAACTTACTACCAGTTGTTTTGCCCTGCAAATATGAAAAGATAAAGTTAAACATACCCATACATTGTCAGAAATCCATGAAAGTTCCACGTCAGATCCATGTCAGAAATTCTTGTCAGAAATCCATGAAGGCAATAATGAACACCAAATTTAATGTTCGATACTATTAACCAGAACATCACAGTATTCATATATCTATTCCTGATTAATATTATCAGAGAAATAAAGTTTTTGTCTGAAAAAAAATGTAACTAACCGGTGTGAATCGTAAAATAAGTGGAACACCAAAAACACGAGGAGTACAACCACGTGTTGCACCAAGCAAATATGAGTCGTTGTATTGCTATAATTACAATAAAAAATATGCAAGAAATATCTATTAAAAAAATAAAGCAATAATATGAATTGTGAAAAAAACAACTATAGCAGCAAAAAATAACTATCTAATTTAACACTACCACACTTATGAATATATCATACGATTTTGCCAATGTACATGAAGTTATATCCCAGCATACGATCAAATACCATCACTCTAAGAATGGAACCTAATTATCATACTTGCCAAACAAAGATATAACAAAACTAATACTCTTTAGCTGTATTTAATAAGTAAAAATGATAAAAACGAAATCTGCTCAAATATTTGTTCTTGCACTGAAAGAACTACCATTTTACGATGAGCGGCAATAACTGTTGGTGCTGCTATGAAATGTTCTGAATTTGATTGATCTTCTTGAGCAGGTAGTTCAAATGCATAAAGCAATGCATCATTTGGATAAGCGCTAATGGAACTGTTATCATCGCCAACTGATTCGCTAACTTCTTGCTAAATTATCAAAAAAATCAACGATCAAAAGACAAAATAATAAAAAAAATGGATAGGTGATGCCCGGCGTATTGCCAATATTAAATAAAATCACAAAAAATTTAATATGACAAAATTATAAAATACCATCATTTGGCCCGCACGATTCAAACAAAGAATTTGAAATGAATTAGGAAGTAAATTAGAAGCTTCTGCTAGTTTCTTTTCAAATATGCCGATTGTGGTATCATAGCTTAAGCGAAACGCATAACGTATGGGGATTTGTCCGTCACGCTTAACCACTGCAATAAACAATGCCTACATTAGCACTCTTAGTATAAAAATAATACTTAAAAAATCAATGACCAATAAAGTAGAGAAAAACTTACCAACAACCGAGATAAGTAGCAAGTGATCAATAGGTATAGGAAGTTGCAAGCAAGTGAAAGCATCGAATCTAAATGACTAGCTTCAGGAAAAAACATGTATTCAAACGAAATTATAACATTGAAAATGATGACAAATAGATGATAAGCCATCTTACCTGCATGATATTGCATCACAATTTAAGCAAGTAAGCGTTGAACGCAACTGTCCAGTAAACAAATCAACAATGATACTTTTATCCCGTTTTAAGTGCGCATCCCAAGCCTATAAAATCCATTTAATTCAGAAAAGAGTTGAATATGCTACTCTGGAATCAAAGTAAATACGAATAAATCCTATCATTACAATCAACAATCATCATTCACCCTTCTAATGCCTTTTTTCACACAATTTATTCCGGTGAAACATAGCAAAATACCTCTTTGGCAACGATAGAATCCGGACGACCATCGCTATCGTTAAGTTCGATGAATACTTTGCTTTCAATTTGATTTAAATCTTCATGCAGTAAATCGAGCAAAATGGATAAAAACTCTTGACAATCATGTTGTGAGCGTTCAGCAAACATTGAACCAGCACATCTAATCGCTTCCTGAGAAATTATCGCCATTCAATTCAAAATACTTGTCTCCTAATTAACATCTTTTTCATATTTGGAAAAGAGTAGAATTGAATTAACAAAGGAGAATAATGTGAACTTTGTTGAATGATAAACATAGCGCAATCTTACTAAATGCGGAAAAAGCAAAAAAGAAAAAAAATCATTGGAGAGATCACGAAAAGATTATTTTGTCAAAAGATTATGAAAATAAAGTAGTAAACAATAAAACAAAAAAGAAATGAATAAAGTGACAGAGTATTTCTGCATTCCTGAGAAAGGATGAGGTTAAAAAAGTTTTCAAATTAAGCATGTATATGACCAAAATCAAAAACTTAGCAAGACTGAAACTTCCTCCTTTTGATTCCAATCAATTTCAGAATATCTGAGAGAAATTTGCAAATTCTATATCAGTAAAAAAATATTACAGATGTGAAGAAAAGCTTAAAATATAAATAACAGATTGCCAAGAGGAAAGCAATCCTTAACTACTCCATTTCAAAAAATTCAAGAGAGAAAAAAGAATCCTTACACGTAATTTAATAGGCGCAATATTACGTTTTTTACCAGACCACAACTCTTTCACAACGTTTGCATATTCTGTAGCTACCATCCCTTTTGATTTTAACCTTCAAAAAATAGAAGTAAATGCTTCAAACTATTCATACATTTCAATTAATAAAAATTAAAATACTAACCCTTTCATATCATCTTTATGTCGGCCTTCAAGAAAATAATCTGTAAGTGGTCGTGTATTACTGAGACACTGCAGAGCACTATTCATATAGCATGTATTACCCATATTATACAAGCCAGTAATACCAAGAACATATGATGAATCAGAATTGTCCGAAGTATAACTTTCAGCATTGCTGCTTTCTAAACAGCTAACTTCTTCCGGCCAACTCATGTCAGCGTTTCGTAATTCCAGAAGCAACTGAAAATTAATCCTGATAAAATAGCTCGTATAAAATATTTAACACAATAAAACTATTTGTGATGGATATCTACCGTGACCGCATTATTATTACTAATCTTTCTTGATATCCCTGTGCTGCTACTTTCATAAACTGCAACAATTTACCTTGTATGATTGCCGAATACATTAATCAAGACGATTATTTTATATGCAAAACTATACTATAAAGCATCATTGTCCATATTATTACCACACACCAAAGTAAAACGGAAGAATTTTAAGCAAATCGAAAAAAAAAGGCATAAAGTTTAGCGTACTTGTGCGCTCTGACGAATTTTGAGATCATTAAGAGTAACTGAATCATTGTCAAGTAATCGCTTGCACGGTGAACCATCAATTTCAACAGTCCATAAGCGAGCTGATTCGACATCACTTATGTGTAACTGATGCGTCAGAAGTTCAAGCAATTTCTCAACAGTACAAATACGTGATTCCGACACCACGCACCACGGTAATCTTCGAAGAGAAGATTCTTTACTCCATTCTGTAATGCAGAAATTCAAAAGTATTTTTCGACCTTGAATTTCAGCAACATTTAAATTTCTCAGTTTTACACAAGATTTTATTTTTAATAATGATTTTTTTTGCTGATTATCTTACCAAAAGTTTCAATGAAAAGAAAATATAATAACGTAGTGAAATAATGTTCACAAATAATTCAAATTTACAAGCTGAAATGAATTTTCTTGCAAGTTAATGAGAAAAAAAAACATTTTTAAAAAATTAGCACAAACCAAAAGCAGAATGTAACCAGCTTCCGGAAGCAGTACCGTGTCTTAAAATCAATAAGGTTAGTGGATATAGCTCGATAACAGGTTCTGTAGGATTTGCTGCTGCCGGATCTATAATTTTTGCTGGAAGAATACGCCGCTGAAGCGAAATACCCTCACGAGCAGCACTTCCGTGCCAACGCAACAATGCTTTCCAGAGACAAGGTGCTAAAACTTCGAAATCCTTGTTTAGCACTAAGTTCTGTGCTAAAGGAGCACCTTCATTTGATAAGGATGGAATCTAAAAGTGATGGAGTGCAATAAATAAAAAAGAGAGGATTAAAAGTTTTTATTTAAGACGAAAAACATTGACACATTTGACTATTATGAATTATACCATAGAAAAAATCTATCCCTTAATTTCTATAAATTTTATTAGCAAGCATAAAATTTTGTCACTGAAAAAGAAGAATGACAAAAGGACCTTATAAGACCAATCATTTTTCTGTTTGACAGTAATAATTGAAGCATTATTGATAGCAGGCACTTTAGAATTTGACATCAACGCATGTACCCATTGCCGCCACCATTCCGATGAAACAACATTCCACTCGGTGAATGCATCCAACTGTACACGTTGCTTGAATCCACTTCAAATGAAACAATTTAAATAAGTTTTAATATATTTCATGACATTTTTTAGAATCCAAAGTTTCTGTAAATGCTGAGGGAAAAAAAAACTTCCAATGACGCTTTTTTTGATAATTCAAAACCATAAACAACATAGCATACTTCGAACTCTATATTATAACAATATCTAAGTTAAATTTCATGGCCCTCCGATAAATTTTCATAGTATGAATAATTTAAGAGCTCACCATACAACCGTCAGTTCAATCTCCGCAGAACTTGGATGCAATCCCAAACAAATGTGTCCAAGCTAAAAATTTTGAAAGAATAGTTTGGTTTAAAAATTCTGTGTTTAATGTTTAATTTATTCGAAATATAATAATAGACTCAAAATTGAAAATAACCTGAACAATTATTTCAAGCAAATTGTCCACACATTTTGTCTCGTTTGCCCAACAAACAAAATCTGTTAAAGATGCACGACCCAATTCATCCATATGTATAGTTTGTACTTTTTCATCCTGTAAAACAGCAGTAGAAAGAACAGGTAGGAAATCAAATGCTAAGTACATAAAATTTGAAAGTCAAAAAATATTAAGGAAAAAAATCATGAGGAATGAAGAAAGTACCACCTGAATTTCGTGAATATAAAAAGCACTTACGAGATTTAAATGCGCATAAAGGGAATGAATGTCTTCTTTTGACAAATAACCATCACCATCTGAGTCAAAAAGTTGAGCAATAACTGAAATACTATTAAAGCACGCTTTTTGCAAATTAACCTCGAAGTTTTTTTTTTTTTGAAATTAACATCTCAAAATCTTCATCCAAGATAAGGAGAAAAATATGCTGAAAAGAAATAACGGTTAATTTACAATTAAGACGAGCAGTGTGTGGTCCACGGCAGGAAGCAGAAAGACCACAAACAAGTTCTTTGAAATCCACCAATCCATCATCATTTTCATCAAATGCGCGAAATAAGCCATTAATGAAATAATTCGCAATAGCACCGCCAACTAACGCACCGAAACCATTCCTAGTAAGTTTGCACAATTTAGTATCGTTGATCGAACCAAAAACTTTTTCCAACTCTTCAACTTCTTGCTCATCCACTGAAATTTTCAAAGCTCAAATCTGGACATACATGACTTTGCATAATCACTTAACAAATAAACAAATTTACTGTATTCCGCATGAAAAGTCATAAACACATATAAATATCCGATTTATGTAGCCTAGGAAAATATGTTAGTATTTGCAATACATGCATCCAAGAAGAGTTTTGGATCTCATACACAGATGCTTGCCCAAACTTCGAGAGTGTTTTTCAAATGAATAAAGAGGGAGAAATAAAAAATGGAAAAAAAAATTGAAAAAGGGAAAACAAGAAGAAAAGAGGACTATCAGATCATTATTATAATCGTTTTTTGCAAAGATCCATGAAAATTTCATAACAGAAAACTTAATGCTTAACTCTTAGACCAGGAATACTATTTAACAATTAATTAATTCCCCAAGTTGAAATTCAAAACAACAATATATCAAAATTTACGATGTGTAACACCCGCAAGTACTTGATAGAAGTTATAGTGAATTTCCGAATGGCGAGATGTCAGCTGAGGCGGTTGTTCAATCCAAAGTTCTAATTCACGTTCACTTCTCAAAAATTCTGAAATATTTTGTTTGCATTAAGTCCGTTCTCACAATTTGATCACTCCAATTAAACATATTGAAATTTAGTCTCAATAAGCTGAAAATCATTTCCTATCATGCTGATAAATGGAAATAACAAAAAAGAATATACCACGTCGGATGTCCTTATCCACCTTTGTCAAGAGAACAATTCCAATGACAAAACATTGAAATGAGAGTTTAGATGATCCCTGACAAAATTTGGCGAAAATACGTGCACGTATGGTATGTGGAATTCCCGGATGGCAAAGAATATCGGCAAAAAATTCATCTTCTGTAATTAAATCTCGACCATCCCATGCCGTTTCCAATCGTTTTAATTCATCTCCACTTACTGCAATGGTAAGTGACCTAAATAAAAAATCAGAACAGAGTTTTGTTTTTGTCCCCATTAAATCTTATAGTAAAATTCGACCCTTATTTTTAAAAAAACCCATTAAATTCAATAAAAACACTGAAAAATATACGAAAAATTTCTCGTCATAAAGTGCTTGATGCGAAAAAATTCAACATTTGTATGTCGAGCATCACTTCACGCTGTATTCTATTCCAGATTATGGAAAGTCTTTTCAATTTTTTTTGTTGTCAGAAGTATAAGATAATCATCAAAAGCAATTATCAAAAAGTTAGCAAATAGAATGAAAATTCCACTTCATAATAAAAGTATACAATTAGCAAAGAAAAAATCCAAATCACTACATGCTGAAAAAAGAAACTAATCGCTGTTTAAGAAAGTAGAAGTCTATATTTTAAAAAAAGTGCAACTCGTATTTTTTCTCCTGAAACGAAAAAAAAGAGAATTCATAAATTTCCATAATAAAACACATGTTTTCATTTAGAATGAAATTATTCAAATTTGAATTCATTCCTTAAAAAAAGATGGAAAATTCACAAACTAACATAAATTTCGAGCGTCATCGAAGCTAATTAAAGAAGCGAAAGAAGAAGCAGACGTTGATGATTCCCGATTACCCATCGTTTCCTCATTTTATGCATCCATTCAATAGATAATTTTCCTGAATGAAACAAGAAATGCCGCATTAAAAGATTTTCATATAAAAAGAATGATAACTTTCATCGTAACATACTACTGATAATGATAAGGGTATTGATAAGATAGAAGTCAACAAAAAAAAATAATCCAACTGCAATTCCTTCCAAATATCCTCACCATCCTTTTTTTAATTTTAATAAACCAATGAATAATGCTTAGAGTATATGCCGCGCTATGAAATGTTTAAAGTCTCACCGTCAACATCTAATTGAAGGAATTGAAGGAATATGTTGTCCTTCATTGAAAATCATTCCTAAATATGAATAAATGCATATATTATAATTTTTTTTTCAATTTTCCCGATAAAATGAATGAATTGAGAATACAAAGCAAGCATTACAGTAATTCTACACAGGAAGTACTACCGTAATAATGTAAGAAGTGTCACAGTAATCATACAAAATTAAATAGATATCACTTTATTTCTGTATTAATTTTCTAATCGATTAGCATGAATAATAGTAATTGCTGATGGAAACACCGCAATACTTGTGGGAAGAATAAATGAAAATGATGATAAAGTAATAAAATTATATTGTAGAAAATTAAATGCTAATAATGAATATAAAATGAAATCGAAAGCAGAAATTATTACAAAATTGTGCAATATATAATCGTTATAACATTACTTATAATATATTATAATAGTATAATCCTTATAATACTTGTAAAATTTATAACATTATAATGAATTTGTTGAAGTTTAAAAAAATTTTCGAAAGTATTACATTTTACTAGCATACCGATAACTGCTTATCAATTGTTTGCTGCAATTATTATTATTTTATTACGATTAATAAAAACAGAAATTTTTTGTGCTTTTGTAAAAAATTTTACTAAACCAAACTTTTGTATTTTAAACAGATAACTTATGATGATATATTTGAAGCGGATGAAGTTTGAAGAAATCAAATATTCCTTGTTTCTTTTTCGCAAAGGTTAAATTTTGAACGAAATGTAATGATTATAAAACTGATGGTATTTTTCTGTTCAATTTATTCAAATATAACAATCATTGTTTCCGGGATCATATAATTGTGATAATTTTATAAAAAAGATGAATAATTTATTGCGTATATTGTTTCCAATTGCCATGGTATACGCTATTGCAAAATCCTTATTATTTTATGCTAAATAATAATGTAATAAAAAATTAATTTACCATTTAAATAATTTACCAGAAAATTTTGATAAATAAATATAAACAACGTTTGAGATAACATTCAAAAATGTCACAGCAAAAA
>UPTC01002180.1:0-10022 GCA_900537255.1 Acanthocheilonema viteae | reverse complement strand
AATAATATGCGAATCGACAATATCAACAGAGGAAATGGCGCATTTTTTGCGCATCTAATGAAGTGTATCGTTTTTTATAGGTATGCATGGATGGTGTACATGTAAGGCCTTAAGTCTTTTGCTTTACAGCTTCCGATAAAAGGACGATCTATTGCTATCCGGTTAGCAATTATCGAAGATAGAGAGACGACGAAAGAGAAGAAAGAAGTGAAAAGCGAAAGGAGTGATGATATTTGGGAGAGAATTTTTCGTAGGCAAAGGAGCACTTACTAAATTAAGTTATCCAAATAGATAAGAAATTTTTGCAACGAATCGCATTGCTACTTTTTTCTGCGCTCTTTTTTTCAAAAAAAAAAAAAAAAATAAAATAAAAATGTCTGCTGGAAAAATATTCTTTCGTTAATCCCTAAAAAAAAAAAGAGAGAGAGATAGAGAGAGGGAGAAAGGAGAAGAAAGAAGCGTTCGAATTTTGTTGAATTAAATTTGAAGGAAAGTAAAATTTTATAAATCAACCTTGGAAATGTAAAATTGCTTCTTGTACGAAAAGGAATGGAAAATGATTGATTGAAAATCAGTGTAATCTTTTCAATTATTCCTTGATATTCATTTTTTTTTTTTTTTTTGCAAGAAAATAAAATTTTCATTTAATTTTACTTATTGCCAATTCATTCAAAATTTTTGCAATGAAAGTGAAAATTTAAAAAAAAAAAGGGGAGAGAAATTTTAATTTTTCAATTTGAGTAAGATTTGCAAAAAAAAAAAAAATTATGAAACTTTACATTCAGATGTGCAGAATTACATTACTCATTGATAGATTTTCAAACTATCACTTTCAAACATAGCAATTTCATATCTAAATCAATTTTGTTAAATGAGAATTAAACAAAAAAAAAAAAAAAATTAGAATTAAACAATAACTTTCATTGTAGCACATTATAAATTTGTCATATTTGATGTAAATTTATAATTAGCATAGTGATAGTTAGTTTTTAATTTCATTAATCAAATAATCAATGTTTATTCTAGCTTTTGCATCAGCTAAAAATTTTCAATCAAATGATCTTTTTTTTGATCCTGTGATCATTAGCATTATCATTGTCATTATTGATCGCATATCAAATAACTGTAAGTACAAAAAATGTAATTTAAAAAATTTTTTTTCAATTAAAATTCTACACGTACAATGGTTTTTTCCTTTTTTCTTTTCTTGACATTTTTGTTTCAGCGAAAATATTTAATCCCTTTTTTTTTCCTCATTGCAAATAATTCATCATTGCTAAAATTTAGCGTGCATTTCAAATCTTTTTGTGAACATTTAGTTTTGTTATTATTCTCATATTTTGAGTAAAGATTATAATGAACAATTCAGCTTTGGCATATTTAGCTTTAGTTTAGCATCACATTGATGAATGTCCATTTAAAGTTAAGTATTAATCAGTCATACGTAAATTTTTGAAAGCAATATGCTTCGAAGAAAAAAACATGGAAGATAGAAAGCGAGAAAAAGTTTCGAATTTTTGCTTTTTTCTGCTTTCCAATTTTATTTACTTCTGAACAAATTTGCATGAAAATAATAATCAAAATTATACCATGAGAAAAGTGAGTAATTTAGAAATTTTTTTTAAATGATTTAAAAATCTGAAAATTCAACTAAATTTTGGGAAATTTCCATTTACTTATATCTTTCCTTATTCAATTAATGTTCGATTGATGGAATAACAAAATTTGGAAGTAAAAAAAATGGCAAAACAAAAAAAAAAAGATTTAAAAATGGAAATTGGTAAAGACATAAGAATTTATACACCTAAATTTAACACGTAACATTTTAATTCAAATTTGACTTTAACATTTTGATAAAACTGATCTGACGTAGCTTAAAAGATTTATAGTGCAATTTTGTTTTAATTTTTCTTTTTCATCAGATTCTTTAACATTTTTCACTTGCACTTGCAAACTTTATTGAAACAGTTAACTAATTTCAAATTTTTCATCTGTTACAAAAAAAAAATTAAATTTTAACAATTAAAGTGAACTGCGAGAAATTTCTAGGAATTGATATAAAATGCGAATCACAACTGCATTCTCACTTTTTGATAATTCTGATAAAGTGATACTGCAGCATTTGAGTTGTGATAACTGTAATGCTTATGATCATATAATACTTTAGTCTTGATTTTTTTTTCTTAAGTTGGAGCACTTATAATGTTTGCTATCTTGTAATATTTTCGATATCTTACAATTCTCGTCTTACTTAAAATTTCAAATGGAATTTATGCAAAGGTTAAAGTTCATTCTTCTATCTGTTATAAAGAAATCGAGAAAAGGGAATTAAATTATACGATTGGTATGATTACTATAAAAGTTACCAATTATATTATTCAAATTATGTATTGTAGAAGAACATTTTATTCGTTATCAAGGACAATGATAAGAATTTTGATAATCAGCAATGAACGGTAGAACTATTATCACTTTGAAAAAATATCTGTAAATAAATGCATTTCATGGCATTTTTTTGCTTACCAAATACATTTCTCATTATTTAATTAGTATTTCGTTGAAATAGAAAACCATTTCACTGTATTTATGTTATTTAAAAGATAATGGTTTTTTTCTGTTTTAAAAAAGAAGATTTCATTAATTTTAAGGATTGTTAAATATGAATAGCTCAAATGCTTTTTCGGGTTATAATCAATTTTAATATTTGGCAATGAAAAAATAAATCTTAATAGCAAAATTTTGCAAATCCATTGTTGTTTACGATTAATTTGAAATTGATAACATTCTAGTGACTTGGCAATCAGTCAAACTGATCAGTTCGAATAATGTGCTAAGTTAGCAAAAAATTAATTGATATCATGCAAATTATCTAATCACTTATATACCAGATAATTTTAAAATAAAAAGTCTGTTTTAATCCTTTTTTTTTTCATTTCTTGAATGAAAAATTTCAAAAATACTAAGAGAACTGAGCAAAATAAATTTTTTTTTAATATTTTAAGTGAGTTTAAATGAATTAAAGAATTATGTGATTTATAAAGTAGATAATTTGTATGATATCAATTAATTTTTGATATAGAAAACCATTTCACTGTATT
The DNA here is from genome assembly GCA_900537255.1 of Acanthocheilonema viteae. Classification (NCBI taxonomy): domain Eukaryota; kingdom Metazoa; phylum Nematoda; class Chromadorea; order Rhabditida; family Onchocercidae; genus Acanthocheilonema; species Acanthocheilonema viteae. Next base: position 6,924 of record UPTC01002180.1, on the reverse strand, counting down.
TATGTTATTTAAAAGATAGAGGTTTTTTTCTGTTTAAAAAAAAGGATTTCATTAATCTATTTGTTGTTTAAAATAGCATTTTAACAAAAATTCAACACAACAATATTTTGCATTAATTATTGAATTAAAAACCAATTATTTGAAAATGAAAGTATCAGAATCAACAACAACAACAACATCAACAACAGTTGTAGGATGTCTGAGTATAAATTACAAAGCAGTTGCATGGAAAAACTAATGCTTATCATTCAATAAATATCACTTTAACATATTAATCCTCGTTATCATCCTATTTATTCGTAGTTACAATAATGCTCAACAATAAATGTAACTTTTTTTTTGCAATTAATAATAATTTAATCAATTTAAAATGAAATGTTATTGGTAAAATTTATTCCTTCATATTTCAATCAATTTATTTTAAAAAAAGGAAAATTTTTTTCAATTAAACATTATTTATTAGTAATTAATTAAAATCTACAAATATTGATGAATGCAAATCTATAAATATTGATAAATGCTAATACACTTGAAGTATTTTGGAAGTATAAAATAGCATTTTAATAAAAATTCAACACAACAATATTTCGCGTTAATTATTGAATTATATTTTAAAAAAAACAACTAATTATTATTTGAAGGAATTGTTTTTTTTTTCTTTTTTTAAATTTTTTACACTTCTAAAACTATATTCTATCACGGTTTTGCATGATTATTTTAGTTAAATTTTCTTTAAACAATATATTTTTAGTGTACCAATGAAATTGATTTTAATTAAATTTTCAGGATCCCTTAAAGTTATATATTAGATATGACAGCTCAAGAGAACAATACAATTCTTGCTCCTGCAATAATTCACTAGAATAATTCCTATTTGTCAATGCTTATTACAATCAATCAAAACTTATCGATAAAATTATTCAGTTCATGTGTAATTTATCATTCATCAATACTTTAATTAACGAATAGCATCTACACTTTGTTGTCAACATTCATTTGCTAGCTATTGCAGCTAATTCATTATTTTTTCACTATTTCATTGAATCAAATTTTGTTTATCGATGTTGAGTAAAAATAATGCATTATTATTTGTCACAATCATATTTATCTTATCATCAATCGTTCTGACAGAAAAAAATTTGACAAAAGTCAAATTAAAGCGCTATGTTTCAATTCACTTGCTCACGTAAGTTATAAAATGTGTGAATTAAAAAAGCTATTAAAATTTAGGTATTCCGTTTTAAATAAAATTATTACAATATAATTAATTGTGCAATGTTCATTTTAGATTTTACTCTCCTTAAATAAAATTTTACTCCTTAGTTATTGGAAATCGTTATCAATTTCATTCATTTTTGTAGCAATAAATAAAAGAAGTGCATTGTTATATGTCATCATCCCGTATCATATGAAAAAAAAAAATGAAAAAAATGAACCACATCAAATAATTTGAAATGAAAAATCGAAAAGAAGGAATTAACTAAATTGGATTCGCCAATTATTTCTCCCAAAAATATTGCCAAATAGCAACGAAAAAAATTTGTTTGTTTGTCCCAATTACAATCTTTATTGCAAAGAAAAATTATAAATAAATTTTACTAATTTGCTAAACAAATGAAATAAAATGAGCTTTGCTAATTACAATTTATACTCAACAATTTCCGAAAACAACAATACTAAAATATTGTATTCCTGAAATTATGACTTTTTTTTTTTTGATAACTATGGAATTGAAAATTTCCCATTATTTTTATAAACATTTTAAAGGCAAAACATAAACTTCAACTTTGACACAAAAATGATTGGAAGTTTTAGTAACTTTAAAACTCATAAAAATTCATTCTTTTTTAAAAACCGAAAAAAATTTTTCTTAAATTATATCAAATTTATTTCACCAAATCGCATTGCAATTACTTCTTATCGATTATTGAACAAAATCCCGAACGAATTGCGATCCATCGGTTTCAGTAATTACCAATTATGGTAATTCCTTGCAATATTTGTCCATGTTGAGGATTTTCCACGAAAATGGAACTCTCCGGAAAAAATATGTTGAAATAATTGTTGTCAGTGCATGCAATATTGCACGCTAGCACTCTATTTAAAAATTTCAGCAATAATTTACTTACAATTAATTAATTACATCAATAATTACAGTTTCAACGATAACAAATTTTTGCAACTGATATATGCTTAAATGCAAGTGCTAATGCAAATAGCAATCAGCAACAAATGTATTTGCTTGCAAAAAATACAATAGAAGAAACAGTATGCGTGCATTTTAGTTTACATCCACCTGCATTTATTTTGAACGTTTGCAATTTTAACAACAAATATGATAGTGATAAAATGCTTGCAAGCAGAAGTAATCAGTAATGATACATGGATGGTAACTTATCGTAAATGCTTTTATTTTCATTTTTTCTCAAATTTCATTAGACTAATTATTAGAAGAAAGATGCAGTATAAGTACATTAACCGAACGATGTTACGTATTGTTATCATTCTCCTCCACTGTAAATTCGCTGTAAATTTTATGTTTACTTAATATTTGTAAGCATCATTTTACAAGTTACGCAATACACTGATGTCATTTACAGAGTGTCATTTTAAATTTACTAACTATTCATTCAAATTTTAGCCTAAATTCCATTCAAACTAGTTTTTTTTTTTTTTACTTTCAGTAAAACTTTAAAATTTTCTCTGCTTTTTCATATATATTTTCTCCCATATATTTTTAATAGCAATATTTCTTAAGCTTTATTAAATTTGAAATTTTCACTGAAACGTTTGATAAAAGATGAGGATGGTTTTTGTTTTTATTTTTACTTTTTTATGGTCCAATTTTATTGATGTAAAAAATGAAATTACTTGGAAAAACATTAAATATAATTTTGGAATAAATTGTCTGAATTGTTAATGAATAATTTTTAACTTTTTTTTCAATATCATTTCTTATTTCAATTTCATTTATGTTATCATTATTCCTCTCAACATTTTGGATTAAGCCCAAATGTTCCTCAACTTTTATACTTTCTCAAAGATCTATTAATGTTCATAAACGCATATGTACACATTTAAAATTTTAACTTCAAATTAAAAACTATTTTAATTTAATTAATCATCATTTTTTATTACAAATAGTAACAATAGTAGTGGTAATTTTAACTTCAAATTCCTCAAAATATTAACTTTAAATTCGTGTTTATAATTTAATCAATCATAATTCTTCATTTTTTTTTTTTTTTTGCAAATAGTAATAATGATGATGATATTGATGAGCTAACAAACTTCAAATAAATGCTTTAAATTTTTCTCAAAAATTTTAATTTCCTTCAGAAATCTTTTCGAAACTTCAAATTTCTCATTGATTTTTGTGAATAATAATTGGCCTTTCATCTCTTAAAATAATGCATAAGAGAGTTTGAGATGATAATTCAATTTTCTAGTGCTTATATTGTATGAAACAACCTAATTACTTTTGAAGAGGCGGCAATATTTTGTCCGAAAATAAACAATTGACTGCTATAAAATTATTAATCGTCAATTCTTCTTTGTTTTCCGGAATTGTCATTGCCTTCTGACATTTATCGATTTGTTGATATTTTAAAGTTTATTTGCAAAATGATCACCAAGAAATTTTAATTTAAATTCATTTCATTTTTTGATAACTTTCTATTTGCAAATTAATTTTTTTTAACTTTAAACTGTTGTTAAAAATTAATTCCTTAATGATCACTTTCTCTAAACTGTTACCAAACCTTGATTTTTTTTAATTTATCAGTTCTTTGTAGTGATAATGACTAAAGTGATAAAACGCGGTGATAATAACTTAAATACAATATTATCTTTTCAACCTTATGCATCTTTTCACATTCGTGAGTTATAATTATTTGCGGGAATTTCTGGGAAACCAGAAAACTGTCAGCATATCTTAATAATAACTAATATGCGATTCAAGGAACGTTTTCATTTTCGAATTATAGTTTCAAATATTGGTAATACAGTGATAAGCCATGTGATGATAATGATAAGCCATGTGATGATAATGCCATTTTTTCTAGTTCCTATATTTAATTACAAAATTTGTGTGGAAAATGCAAAGGAAATTTGTAAAGCTCAGTTAAATGAATTGTGCAAAAAAGAATTGAATTTGTCATAAAATTATTTCATAAAATTATTGAAATATTAAATTGATGATTTAACTAAAAATAACATTTTTGATTGCTGTTGTTGTACGCGGAGAAAAAAAATAAAAGCTTTTGAAAGATTGCAAGAATATTTTTTGAACAATTTCATTGATTAATTTCGATTCCAACTGACAAATTTTGAATCAAATTATCCATTTCTTCCAATTTTAATCGTTCACTTCAATCGTAATACAAAGCAATATATTCAGTAACCCAACAATTTGATAAAATAGAAAAATTCCGAATTTGCAACTAATTCATAATTATTTCTTGAATTTGTAAGACAAATACAGTACGGTAATACTGATATTTAATTCATGCCACGTAATCCTAAATTGCACTTATATTTGTTATATTCAATTTTTGATTTTTAAATTCTTGAAATTATTCAATGTAAAATCTAATTTCATTATTATGGAATGTATTGACAAAAAAAGATAAGCTTATCGATTATCGATCGTTACGTGAATTTTTGTACATCAAAGAAATTATTAAGAGATATTGTGAAAAGTAAAATAAAATAAAATCAATATTTTCTATTTTTAAACAAAAAGAAAAAAGAAAAATGACTGGTTGATGTTTCAATTCAATAATCAGTATTGATAGATTCGAACAATTTGTTTTTTTTCAGAATAATCATTTATGGCAGTTCGCTAATTGAAGTTATTTGTCCTTTTTGGCTTTTTTTTTCGTCAACATTTTTATTTTACTAAATTTGATTTAACAAATGTGTTAGTGATATTTGTCTGATTGTAATGTCTCTTTTTCTTCTAAAAAAAATTATATATAAATTTGTTTCACGTAAGATATCACCACAAAACGTTGGATACTTTTAGATGCAATATATTGTATTAATTAAATTAATGAAATGAAAAAAAAATTTTCATCACAAAAATTAGCAAAAATGATAACAGAAAAATCTAACAGTTAGAATTAATTGATAAATAAAAATAACTTTCATGCAAGCTAATTTTACATAATTAATCGATGATGCTCCTCGTTTTTTTTTTTTGATTTTTTGTTTTTAATTATTATATCTATTCTTTTTCGTACGTTTCTCTAACTTACAAATATCTCTTAAGCAGTAAATTTGGTGAATGATTTTTTTTTAAAAAAAAAATACAAAAGATGCTAATTAGCAATATGCGTTGTTATCATTTCGATATAATAACTTATCTTGACAGTATCTTACTCTGACATTATCACTCATCATATGTTGTCTTTTAATTTTTTCCTGTAAAATTTCTATTTTTTTCAATGAAAAAATATCGTTTTATAAAATTTGTCTATTAACTTGAAAAGGAAATTATCAGTAATGTTTTAAACAATTTTCATTATTTAAATCAAAAGAGATAATGAAATGCAGCATTAAATTTTTTGATGTTAATCGCATAAAGTTTTTTAATATCTTTGTTTTTTGGTAATTAAAGTATATTTCAGCCAAATTATTATTTTTGAATTTCAAATTGTTAAGTTAATTGTGAGTTTTAAAATTCGTTGAAAGAAGTTATATCTATAGCATTCATTTTATATTACCAATCACAATTACCTGATTAGGCAGTATTAGTCTTAATGATAATGAAAACATATTGCACATTGAATTATTCTGAGAATTTCAATTTATTAATTCAATTATGAAAATTTTAAGCATTAAGCTTAAGCTCATTTTAATCTTCAAAAATTTTTAGCTTCAGAATTTTGTTTTCCACCAAAACCGTCCACACTAATTACTACGAGCATTTAGCATAATGATAATAATGTGATATAATGATATAATCATTCTGATATATTTAATAAACTTTAGCGTAATAATATCAATGTTTATTATCATCAAATATGTTTTTATCAGATCATTTAACAGCAAAATTAACATCAATAGTTTGATGTTTCATAAGTATATTAAATAAAAGGCATAACATCATAATGGATTTAATTTTTGATGGAATTTAAAAAATATGAAAATTTTAACTTATTAAACAGAAAATGCTAATTTCCTTTCCTTATTTCTTGTCTTGCAGAAAATTTCCTCACATGCAATATGAAATGATGAGATTGATGTCAAAAACAAAGTTAGCAATCATATTTTCAATATATAATTACATTCCAGTAATATCCTTGTAATCCAGAAAAAAAAAAATAGAAATTCATTTTTACTGGTGGACGATTTCAATGGATAATATGATGGAAAATTTTAATTAGAAAATTGAATTAATTAATTATTCAATTAACAGTGGCATATTGTATGAAAGTGATGGATTTCGATTCGCTACTTGCTGAGGTAATAATTTGCCAATTTATTATGAAAATTTCAATGTATTAATTAGGAAGGATATTTTGAGTGTACAAATGGAAAATAATTGTTGTTAATAATTTAATTTATATTCCATGAATTTTCATATGATCAATTGATCAAGAAATGGAAATAAGTCAAAATGAAGCATATTTTTGTTTTATCACAAGAACCTTAAAATGAAAAAATTCAATTTAATTAAATGCAAAATTCAATCAAACTTGACCGAACATTTCCATTTTTTGAAATCTGTTAAATGTGGAAATTCCGAAGCAATTTACAGGTCGGCGATTTTGGTCCATTTCAAATCATATTATTTTTTGTAATATGTTTACCGGCAAGTTTACCATCCGCATTTTCGGCTTTCAACCAACCATTTGTTGTTGGTCAACCGGATCATCGATGCCGATTACCAGAAGGACGCGATGATTTAAGTCCAATAAG
>UPTC01002179.1:0-10031 GCA_900537255.1 Acanthocheilonema viteae | reverse complement strand
GAGCTATAAAATGTGCATATATTATCATTCCTTTATTAATACTGCTATCAAGCGACTATTAAAAATTATTGACTTGCGTCATAAGTTTGCTACTATTCCAATGTAGTTTCAATAATTTCATAAATTTGTTTTTATAATAGAAAGTAACGATTGTAATGATCATTCAATGATTAGCAAGTTTGCTAAAAAGTTGAATTTTGAAATTAGACAAGCAAGAAAATGGTATTTAGTGCGCAATTTTTAATGTGTTTGCATTGATTTTAGACTTTAATGCTTCACTTCAACAGTTGAACCATTGCTAAACACTTGGAAAGGATTTTTCTTTAACATAGAAAAAACCTTTTTACGTGTCATTCAAATCATCGCAAAAGTTTACCAGTGGAAATGTAAAATACGATGAAGACATAGGCTGTGAAGGCATTCCTCCTTTTACCTTGAACTCATTTTCAATTATAATGTCATCAATTGTCATCACTGTAGTGATGATTTGAAGTACACTAAAATCAACACCTTTCATAGAATACTTTCACCTTACCGCAATTTAAAGGCTTCCTCTTTTTTTTTTTGGTTGAGGGAAAGAGAAATGAAGCCGTAAGCTTTTTTTTACAGAATTATTAAATTCCAAATGAATAAATTATTATCTTTGTTAAATCACACATAAAATGGAATTATAAGAAATAATAATTCGGAATTTATGCACTCATAAAATTAAATTTGCTTATGACTTAATTTTCTAAATAATCAAATAGTATGTGTACGTACATACCAATTAATTACATAATTTTGTGATGTTATTTCATTTAATTCTAATTCTATTTCAACCATTGAAAATTATTGGAAAATCGGAATTATTTAACTTTTGGTACATCTAAGAGAATATTATTATTTTTAGTTTTATTAAAATTCCGGCAATAAAATTTCTGACATTGTCAACGATAATTATGATTTCGTCTTCAAATTTCGAGCAATTCATTAGGATCATATTTTGGTAAAAATTGAAATGTAGGGGAAAGTATAAATCTTAAAATTGCAAAATGAAGCAAAATATGGTTCTAATATTTTTTAATTAGCAAAAAAAGAAATTTAGCTTTTGTTTTTATTCATTTTGCTAGGATAATATTCGAAAATTGACAAGAAAATATGAAAGTATAATGTGTAAAATAATAAAATGACATAATAATGTAAATGTGAAATAAAAATATTATTGCTAATTTTGATTTGTAAAAACATAAAAAATTATAACTTTATCGTTTTACACTTATAATGAATTCATTTATATTATTTATTAACTGTAATCACTTAAAATAAAACAAATAAACTTTTTGAATTATTAAATCAAATTTAGACTTCAAAAGAGGTTGAAATTCAATGAAATTAAAGTAAATGCTGGTATTAGCAATTTGTGGATATTTAATTTTTTCAGCAAAAAAAGTATTGCAAATTTTTGTGTAATTCTTTCAAAAGCTACATTTAAGTGTGCTGAATGTTTGTTACCGTTAGTTAATAGCGAATTGTTTTTTAGAATGCTTTAATATTTTTTGATTAGCAAAAAAAGAAATTTAGTTTTTATTTTTATTCATTTTGTTAAGATAACATCCGAAAATTAACAAGAAAATATTATCAAATTATACAAAAAAATAAAAAGTGCATCATTTGAGTAAAATTATAAAATTTTTGAATTAAACTTTGGCCTAAAATTCAAAAACTCATTAACATTTAATTCTCTTAAGAAAAAATTATGTGTTTATTTTTCTTTTCTTCAGTGCATTTTGTTAAATTATTTACTATAACAGCAATATGTATTCAACAGTTTTAATAAAATACATTATATAAAATGAATTTTCCTGTTGATTTTCAAATTTTGAACAATTTTTTATTTTTTTCCTTAATCGTCAAAATTCACGACCAAATTTATTACTCGTTATTTTTTTTCTTTTTGAAAAAAAATTAGGAATAATGGATTTTATTTTAAAGCCTCATCATATCATATCAATTTCAAAAAATGAACAGTATTTATTTATGATAGCCTTCTCATTTAATCATTTTCAAACTTTTTACCGTTCCTTATTATATGGCTGAATTTGTTAGAAAAATATTGATACATATTTTAAAGTAAAATCCAAATTTAAACAGTTAAACAGTTTACAGTTGAATGTATCATAATTTTTTTATTACATTATTGGTAGCATAATTATCATTTTTCAATAAAAGTACAAAATTCTTCACCTTATTTAAATTGCGATTGTTCCACCATCTCCTTCCTTTTTTAAATTTCCAAAAAGCAAAAATAATAGAATAAAATCATATGCTAATTGATCGTGTTCAAAAAGCAAATAAAAATAAATCAATTAATTTTAAAAAGAAGCCAAAAAAAGGAAAACGAAGAGGAAATGAAATAAATTTCTGAATTTATTTCCACTTTTCAAAAATATTTTCATATTTGCCGGTTTTTCACTTTTTTGTTCAACAAACGAATCTGATTTTGGATAATATATGTAGAAATTTTCGCTAATTGAGTCAAATTTCAAAATTAGAAATGCTATTCAAAATTGAAAACATATTTCACAATTCTATTCAGAAATTGGAAATAAATAAGTAATCCGTTTGGCATTTCACATATATTTAACAAATTTATTTGGAATTTAGAAATATATTTAACTCTTCTGTTCTTGGTTAAAAATATTTTAACCAATTCATTTTTTTAAAATTAGTGATGAAAAAAAGTTTTTTTTTCACTTTCGAAAAAAGGAAGAATGGAAAAAAGGAAATATGAATGAAATGATTGGGAGTTAAGATAACAAATCTAAGAGAATTGAAATGGTTTGTTTATCTTTTTTTCCACTCTTTTTTTTTAAATAAAAAAGTAAGAATGAAAAAGTATGAAGATCGAATTCGAACTAAAAAAAGTGCAATCAATTACAGTACGAGTACTTCTAGAAACTTGCAATAATTTTTTTCTGAAAACATTTTTCTTTCATTTATTATTATTGGAAGTATAAAAATATTACTCAGTATTTTCTTTGTTTTTCATTTGATTTTTTTTTTTTTTTGAAAACTATGAACGGATGGAAAAAGAGAAAGAGAACGAGGAGAAAATAAATGATTTGTATGAAAAATCGTTTTATTTTCAACCTGCTAAGCACTTATTGCTAAATTGCCTTATTTGTAATTTGGATGTTACAAATTGGATTTTAAAAATTCATAAAGAAGAGATAATGGAAATTTGCTAAAAAATAATTCTTTGTTGAAATGCCTCACTTTTCAACCAAATTTAATATTTGTTTTTCTACAGAATTCTTTAAAATTTGTAGTTTCCTCGAAATTACTTAAGCAAAAATTATCGTTTTTTGTTTCTCGTGGATTATTTCAAAATGTTTTCGGAAAAATAAATGAGTAAAAATAAGTCAGTTTATTTTGTCTGTTTGATCTATTTTTTATCCATAATGATTACAAAAGAACAATTGTTGCTGCACAAAAAGTTATATTAGTTATTTCTCTCAAAGAATTGAGAGAAATTAAAATGACGAAATAACTTTAATAAAAAAATTTATAATCGGTTGTAACGTATAAAATTTGTTTTATCTCTATCATTTCATTGGGATCATACACTCGACTTTTCTTCTGATCATTCAAAAACATTATTTAGTTTTAATGAACAAATTTTTTTATGAATTAATTTAAAATTTTCAATTTCCTTTATTCTTAGAAGCATTTTCTCGTTTTACCGACTACCAAATTAATCAACATTCAAAAACAATTATCGTTTCCCTATCTTCTCATTACTTACTTTACTTCTCCCCTTCCTATCATTGTTACATACAACAAATACGGATCCTATCAATGTATGTCACTGAAATATGGGACGAAATTTTACTTTTTACCTCTTTTTTCTTTATTTTTTGCAAATTACATTAAATTGAAATTATATCAATTTGGCAAAAATGACTAATTTTGAGAAATTGGTATGACTTAAATTACAATGCTTTCATTCATAAGTTAGAAATTATATATTACATAAATTATTAACACCATGCGAATTTGAAGAGTTACATAAATATATGAATTCGGAAATTATGATTTGCAGATGTATTTAAATTTTTACACTTAAAACACTTGAATGTTACAAATTACAGAAATTCTTATGCTATTATACCATTGTACATATGTTATTAAAAGTTGGAACATTGCGAATTGTGGAGGTATATAAGTTCCCACGTCATTGAGGATATAAATAATCGAATTCATATTTGCTTAATAAACAATAAATTATATATATTTCTTCATGTGCTTGTTCATTTTCTTCATAATAACAGGAATTTTTCTGCAAAATATTCCAATAAAAAAAAATTAAATTACCCTTACGGTATAAATTAACCAATGGATATCGTTGAAGATAGTAACCAAAGCCACAATAAACTGAATGGTAAAATTTAAATATATCATCTGTCATAGTTCATTTGAAATATTAATTAATGTCTCTGAAAAAATTGTACATATAACTATTATCAAATGCTAATTACTGAAATTAAATTTATCGAGTGAGCAGTAAACAAATTGCTTGGTTGCAAGATTAAATGTATTTATTAGTTTTTGGCAAATATTTTAAGTTTCATTTTATATTTTGCTACAAGTAAACTCACTCATTTCCTGCTTATTGGTTTCTATGTATGTTTAAGTTAATATAGGTAGATGACCTTGTGTCATTTATTGACCAGAAAACTATTCGAATATGAAAATTAGTATTTAATGTATGCACAACAATTTCAACCTTGAAATTAAACACAAAAGGATTTTTCACTCTCTATATCATTCGAAGAACGATAGCAATTATACAGAAATGGAAAGATCTACAATTAGAAAAAAATGCTTACATTATTGGAAGAAAAATTACTGCCTGAAAAAATACATTGCTTAAAAATATTTAATTATCTAATTAGTGAATAATAGTAATTGTAGCTTTAAGATGACATTTAGCTTTTATCCGTTTATTTATTTTTTTATTTTTAAATTGCTGAAATATCCAAGAAAAATTTTTTTTTCTTGAATTTTATTGTATCTAAAAATTACAAAATGTAAATAATTGTCCGGCTAACTTGAATTAAATAGCATTCAAAAGTAAACAATCCATTTAATTTCGATCATTGAGAAAGTACCTTTCGTCATTCATTCTGACTTAATTTATTAAATAAATATAAACATAACAAAATGAAAATTTTGTATTTTATCAGTTTTTTTGTATTTATCTTAATAAATTAAAATTTTGAAATTTCGAAATAAATAAGTCACCTTCACCACAATTTTCAAAGTACAAATAAAATTAATGAGAATTTTTAATTAATAATGACAGTAATTGTATAAAAAAGCAATGACAAATATAACAGCACTAAATTTAGTAGTAATCACACGAATAAGATTTCAAAAATTAAGGCCCGAAGGATTGTCAGGATGCATAAGGAAAATTTGCATCATTAATATTTGGTTATTACTGTTTTAATTTGGATAAAAAATTTCAAAAATTTGTAATCTAAAAATGAAGCTTTAAAGTAATTGATTATAACGATAGTAATAGTTAAAAAATATTCTAATCATAATCGCTATAATCGTAAATGGAATAATTAATTTAATACTGAACATATTTCCACACTTTTACCTTTTTATTTCTTTTAGAATGCCTTCCGTGGCAATTCGATTGTCATTTCGGGATTCCGCGATGCATTTCACAGTTCAAAGTTAATGATGGTGCAATTGATTGTATTTCCGGATTCGATGAAGGTGAATTTTGATAGCGTTACTAATTATGCATATCTTATAACAATCACACCTCAAACATGCGATGATACTTATTATTTATTGCTATTCATTCAATAACTTATACTAAATTAATGAGTCAATTAATTCGAATTTTTAAATCAAAAAATTTCTCAACCACTTCAAAATTATATCAAATTTAAGAGCGTAATTTATCTCAGGTTGTCCACCGCATAATTTCGTTTGTGCTGATAAGAGTGCATGCATCGATTTTTCCAAATATCAAGATGGTATACCACATTGCAAGGATAAATCGGATGAACGTATGCTTTTTTCCATTTCATAAATTTCGTGATAGTTTATTAATTTTATCGTAAACTATTTAAAATCAATTCTTTCAAAATTTGAAAAGTGTCAAATGAAACTTGAAACAACAGAAATACGTATGCATAAATAATACAACAAAATAGTGAGTTAAAATTAAAAGTCATCATTCGGTGAAATAAAATATGCAATTTGTTCGATGAAATAAAAAAAAGGCTGTAATTTAAAATTAAAAAAAGCATTTTATTAATTATAATTTGTATTTTTTTGATTTCTTCTCCTTTTCCAAATTCCATTCATCCATTTATCTAATTCTTCACCTTTTCCAAAATATATTTATAATTTATATTTAATCTTTTCTTTTTACTTTCAGCATGTCCAGCAGGTGATTTTTTGTGCAACGATCGTTCGCAATGTATTGAAGGAAGGCGTTTTCAAGATGGTATTGCCGATTGCAAAGATGGCTCGGATGAAGGTTACCTTACTATTCTTATTATGTTTCCTTTTCTTCTTTCTTCTTTTGTTTCTTTCTTTTTCTTTTTTTCCTCTGTTTAAAATGAAAATTTAGAATTTCCTTTTGGCAATATATAATTTCGATATATATCGTTGTCGGAACTCTTATAATCGGTCCTCCTTTTTCTTTCCATTTTATTTTTTTTATTTTCGGATGTTTTTATGGTTTTACTACTTTCTCTTCCTTCACTAAAATCAAGGACATCAACAGATAGTATTACCTGGGTAAGGTAAGATTGATTGTTTGTAGTAGACAGAATAAAAAAAAGACATTGAGGGACATTTGATATTGTCTCTCCTCCTCTTTTGTTCTTTTTCTTCCTCCTCCTCTCTCTCTTTCCTCTTTTCTTTCAAATCATTATTTCTATTAAATTTGAAATGAAATAAAAGGTTGTTGAATAATTGCATTAAAAAGTCCTGTGAGAAAGCAAAAAAGAGAATTCTTTTTATCGGTATCCCTGCTTTTTATCCGAAAGAATTAAATAGAATTCATACTTTCAATATGAAAAAAATAAAGAAATGAAATAAAATTTTAATCAAACATTTAAAATTAAATATTTAGTTATCTTAAAAAGCTTGGATGTTGTTATTGTTTTCTCATATGAATTCATTTTGTTGATAGGTTATAGTGTCAAATGATAAGAAAATGAAAATAATCATACAAATTGGTAATCGCATTTTTTAAATATCAATAAGTAAAATTTCTATTAACCTAAATATTTATCCTAAATAGCCTATTACCACCAACGTTTTTTTTAAATTATTATGCAAATAACAATTTTATGCGATACCATAAAAATTATTCAACAACAATTTATTGCATAATTTTTGAGCAAATTGCTTCAAATTTGATTTACTCCAATTCAAAAATTTTGTTTAAATCATTTTATCATTGCCAGGGAAATTATGAAAATGTTAGAAGAAAAAATAGTAACATAAAAAATTTCATTCTTTTTTCAGAATGCACAGTTACACAATTTGAATGTAGTTGTGGTAAAATTCGATGCGTGGATAGTGAAATGCTAAAAGATGGTAAAAAGGATTGCGAAGACGGTTCCGATGAAACCGGTCCATCTACCGGAAATCTTTGTCCAAATGGAAGCCCAGTTCGACAAAGTCGAGCTAAGAATCGTACCGAACTGTATCCAACTTATAGCGCAATTGCACAATGCCCAGATCCATCAGTTTGTAATGATCAGCTGGGAGAAATGTGCATTGTAAGTAATTTTCTCGAGAAAAAACTTTTCAATGCTTCATTTTAATTATATAATTTAATTTTGAACTTTCTTGGAAATATTTTTAATTAAATATCTATTCATATCGATGTTTTCAGTTCCTATTTTTTGCCATCGGATAATAATTAAAATTACTGCTTAGTGATTGATTTGAAACGATAATTTTTCATATATTTTGTAAATTTTTGCTGAAATTTGAGATGGTTGGTGGAACAACACATTGTGTTTGTAAGAAGGGAACGATTCGACCGCAGGGCTCACCACGATGTGTACTGGAACCTCTGCTTCAACAATACCTCAATAATATCATCGGTAATTGTACGGAGATTCAGAAAGATCTAATCGAAGTTTACGGTAAAAAAGTAAGCTTATCACATGATCCACCACGCTTCACCTATGCTCGGAGAGAAGCGGAATGTGATCCAAATTTAAAAACTCCTTGCAAAGGTAAAATTTTTGAAATTTTAAATAGAAATGAAATTCATTTTTGCTAAACATAAATGTGCTTGATCACCTTATCATCAATAATATTTTAATCTGATTTGAATTATTGCGGAATTTGAATTTCGAAGCAGTTATCATCATACTAAACTTTTGGTTAAACCAGTTGAAGTTTTTCCCTTATAAAAGCTTAAACTGTTGAAATCTTTTAAATTAAAGCAGTTTCATCGTCTAAACATTATTCCGAGTTTTTTTCATCTCTAAAATTAAATTTGAGTCCACTTCATTTAAATTTATTTTTCAGTTCTAACAAAAGTTAAAATTATAATGGTTTATTTATTGTTCAGGTTATGGTGAGGTATGCTTGCCAGATTCATCTGGTCGTCATCGTTGCACATGTGGAAATAATGGTACTCGTATGGATAGCATTTGTTTGGGTAAATATTAAGCTTCAAATTTTAAATTAAAATTTTACCATATTATATTAGTTATTCAGAAAAAATCAAATAAATGACACAATTTTTTTGTCTGGTGGTAGTTTTGACTGGAGAAAAATATTTGAATCAAATTTCAATTTTTAGGTAATCAATTTTAATTTTAGTAAATGAATGCGATAATCCAGAATTAAATGATTGTGATCCAAATGCATCATGCATGGATAGTGTATTATCATATGAATGTTTCTGCAATGAAGGCTTTATTGATACTTCAATTTCACCGAAAACACGACCAGGCATCAAATGCGCAAAATGTTTGTCCACAGTTTTATTTATTCATTATTAATTTGTAATTCTCAATGACAATTTGAAAATCTTAGTGATAAAAAGTCCGGAAATTTTCAGTTAATTATTTTCAAGTTTTAGTTGATCATAAATGTTAACCTTCCAACATTTTCAATTTCAAGCAATTATAATAAGAGATTTGAAAATATTTAGTCTGGGTCATATGATAAAAATTGACCCGAGATTAATTAATTTGGATTTCTTATCTACCAACTACAAATTAGAATTTTCACTTAATCCATATTCAATAAGTGAAATGTGAAAATCATAGGTCAACTCGTTCCTGTTTCTTTTTATTAATTTAATTTAATTTATCCTGGAGGTCATTCCAAAAGATTTAGTCGTGAATAATCAAACATGCATAAAAAATTTAAAAGAATCAAATAATTGCACGATGAAAAACCAATTTTCTTGACCAATCTTCAAATCGGAAATAAAAATAATACACTGCCATTAGCGATGTTATTTCAATAGTGCCAGAAATTTAAAAATTTGAAATCCAAAATTGCTCATAAATAATTCTTATATTTTGCGCAGGAATCTGAGTTTTTTTTGACTATTTTATACTTTTTCTTTTGTCTCATTATTTCACTTCAAGATGAATTTTCCTGTATGAAAAGGAAATATTAATACTGTTAAAATTTCGGAATTGTTCTGATATTTAAAATCATAAATGTACAACTAAAATTTAAAATTTATGAAATGTAGTGGTTGATGAATGTGCATCAGAAACAACGAATCAGTGTGATAAAAATGCGGAATGTATTGATAAGCCAATCGGTTACACATGTCGTTGTCTTAGCGGTTATTTGGACATTTCGGAGGGTGGCGCAAGAAATCCAGGGCGAAAATGTCATAAATGTATGCAATTAACTACTTTTATTTTCAATTTAATTATTTTGATCCAATTTTGATTTCAATCCTGTTTTAGTGCTAGTAAATTAGGATTTGACCGCAAATAACAATTAATAAAAAGCAATCAACTGAA
>UPTC01002178.1:0-10034 GCA_900537255.1 Acanthocheilonema viteae | reverse complement strand
AATTGAATCTTGGCCATACATATAATATTAGCCATATCTGTATGCACTGAAAAATTACTTAAATGGATATGAAATGCAAAGTTAAGAGTAAATTTTGATAAATTAAAGGGAAAAAGTACGAAGAGAAATAGACTATCTTGAAATACCATCTTGAAATAGTTAAATTGATGAAGATCAATTCATGTATCATAGGTAGATTTTATTTTTATGTGCTTTTTTTCAAAAGAAAAAATTTATATTCAATTCTGCTTGAAGTCAGAATATTTGGAATATGATTTTAAATAGTTACATAAATAATATTTTTCCACAAAATGCTACAACGATTATTTTATTCCATAGAGTTAGCCTATGCTGGAAAAAAATAATTGTCGTAAGTAACCCAATATCATCTTAACAAATGCTGTTACTATTATCATTATTAATCGGATTTTGACAAGAGAACGGATTTGATAGTATCATAATTAATTTCTGTAAAAAATTTCAATATAATATATTTGAAATTGAAATTTAGAAAAAGATAAATTTACCCGGACAGAACACCAAGGACCAAATTGAGCATGAAAAAAGAACCAAGAACAATTAGAGGTATAAAATATGCCCAATTGTATGTACTACCAAGTGAATCATTCGTCTGAAAATAAATAATCCTTTGATTAAGTTATCTTTTAATTTGTTAAATACATCGATTTCAAATGAATTAAAATCATAATTAAAAACTTCAAAGCGACCATCTGAATGATTTTAAACGAAATTAAGTGAAATTTTTATTTGTCGATTTAGAAGTTCATTGTATTAATTTATTTTTTCAAATGCATTAATATTTGTTTGAAATAAATGTTTAATATTTGTTTGAAATAAATGTTGCAAAATATAACAAGCATTGAAAATGTTGCGTAATAGTATGACAATCATTTTCGTCATTTACTTCATGAAATTAAAAAAATTAATGCTAAGGCACAGAAAAATGTGAGATACTGCGTAGATATTATTTTATTTTGCAATTCAATCTAAGATAAAATCAAAATTAATTTGGAGTTTTCGAGGTAATAATTGATGAAATTATCGTGAAGTATCAATCTGCTAACAATTTTTCATATTAAACGCATGAATTAAATTTGGAAAAAAATGTACCAAAAACTGTCCAAAATTAGAGAGGAAGAAATTTTTCTACATAATTTTTGAATATTTAAAATGACTGTTGACCTTTGCAATTAAATGAAGCGTTAACTTTCTGGAAATTCATTAAAAAAATAGACATGTATTAATATTAAATCCAAAACATTCCGATGATTTAGGATAAAAAACATAAATAGCCTACATAATACATCACAGTGGTCCATCCTTCCATAGTAATACATTGGAATACAGTAATCATAGCAAATGCAATATTATCAAATGAAGTTATACCATAGTTCGGTCCAATCCATTGAGTAAGGCATACTGTACCCTTTACCTCACAGTTATATGCACCCGTTGCTGCTGATTTATTCGAGCTATAATTAGCATTTTATTCAGATTCGAAGAAGGAGATTAAAAGGAAGTGTCAAAATATATGCAGAATTCATTGATATATCAATTTTACTTATCCATTTACATTATTAATTAAATTATTTGGAAAAAAGTTTTTTTAATAATGATTGAATTATCTACTTAATTGATACTTTTGCTTTACAAATGATAAAAATTAAATTCAACAAAATTATATAAAATTTTTTCGCAAAAACTAACCATGGAAATGGACGATCACTGAGATTTTCAATTTCACCATAAGCATTGTAACATGCAGAATGGAATATACCGGAATAAAATTCTAATCCAATAATTGCAAATATGACGATAGCAAAGAGAACCAATAAACCAATTTGTAACAATGGTGCCATTGCATACAGTATCGATTTTAATACTACTTGCAAGCCTGTAAAAATTTAACAACATTTTGCTAGCTTTAAATGCCATTCAAAAAAAAGACCAAATATTAAAAATTAAAATTTTAGACGTTAAAAAAACAAAATAGAAATTAAAAGATAAGACCGAAATTTTAGTATTGGATAAAAATTATGTCTAAAAAATTTATATAATGATTAAAATTGTGTTGAATTTAAAATTATGCTTAAAATTTTTGAAATTATATACAAAGTGAATGGAAATTACATCATTCGATAATTGTTTCTTTAAGGAGACAAAAATGCATATTTCCTTATTGTTCTTGAATTAGAATTGAATCATTCAAGATTGTAGCAGATAGGAGGACTGTGAAATGTATTTACTTGGTATGCCGGAGACAAGTTTGAGTGGCCTGAGGACACGAACAGCTCGAAGTGTCCTTAAATCGATCGAACCTCGTCCTTCTCCATCCGACGATGTAAAAGGCATCATTGTTACAACACTGAAACTTTATCAGGTATTAATGGCGAAAATTTTGAAGCATTTTACTAAAATAATAAATGTACTACATAGAACGATACAGTAATTAATAATACGGGTGTACTATTCTTCATCTTTTTCCTTCCCAAGCTTTTTCATAATAACATTTTTTTTAAGATTATGAAAAGGAAATAAATTATAAAATCTTTGAACTGTAGCAAATACTTATATAATTTAAAATTTACCCTGAGGCAACAACAATAAAATCCATAATATTCCATCCTGAGCGAAGATATGATCCCTTATGGAGAACAAATCCAAATGCTATCACTTTTAACAAAAATTCAAAGCAAAAAATGCCCATGAAATACGGTTCCGTATACTCCTGCAGGAAAAAATGAAATAAAAATTGAACTAGTAAGGTAAAACTATCAGATGTAAAATTACTCAAATTATTATCTGTGGTAGTAAAACTATCAGTGATAATAATTGGAGTAATTTTAAATTTTATTAAACGATAAATAATTCGGTCATTTGAAAAGTAAATGATCTTTTCTCCAATCACATCCGGCGGGTTTAATATAAAATTTAATGTTTATCACGTTATGCACATAATGGTAAAAATATTCTGAGGTAAAAATCATTTAAGTGGTAGAAATTTCAAGTTGAAATAATCAAAATTACAAGAGTGATTGAAATTTATTGGTTATTGAATTCATATTTTAAAGCTAAGGGAATAATTTATATTTAGGTATGTAATAGAAATATTGCTGCTATATGACTGAAATTTTACTATTTTTTTGTTTACAATTACTGATTACACAAAAAAATGAAAAATCAAAAAAATGCGATGAAAAGAAAAAATGAAATGTTAAAGTGCTAAAGAAATTATTTTTGCTTTATTGACCAAAAAAATTTTACCTGTGTAATTTTACCTCATTCGTTTCATTTTTTCGTTTCTTAGTGGAACGAAAATTATTTAAATAAAAAGAATACAAATTTTCATTCGTTTTTCTCCCCTTCTTCTTCATTTTCTTTTTTTTTTATTTGACAAATTTATTTTTAATCTTAGAATGATACATTTCTAACAAATAAATATATTTTCCATAGAATTTTACAACGAATTAAACATTATTTTTTTTGTTTTGTTTGATATTTATTTGAAATAATTGAAATGAAAAAGTCTGTTCTATTTGTGTGTCAAAAATTTTTTAATTAAAAGTCGAATGCTAACTTTTAAAAATTTTTCTTTTTTGTATTGGAAATATGAATTTTTTCCTCCTTCCGCTTTTTTTCGTTTTTCAATGATAAAAAGCCATTAAAGTAATAGTAGCATTAGAACAATTTCTCTAAAAATTCTATAGAAATGAAAAAAAAGGGAATTTTTAGAAATGTGAAGAAAAATAAAATTTCTAAATATAGGAGAAAAGATGAAATTTTTTAAAAAAATATTGAAAATGGCTAATGAATATCAACAACATACAACGGATGTTAAAAAGCATGAATAAAATTTGACAGCAATCCATGGGATGGTATACTTTGTTTCAAAGAAATATGTAATTTTTTAAATATGCAAATAAATAAATATGATTGATAAAATTATTTGCATATCTAAAATAATCACTAATTGCTTTCAATCTTTATAATTTTGAAATTTTCTGATCTAATTGGCAGATGTATGAAATGAATATGTAATTAAATGATAGGCAGTTCAATAAATTTATTTCTTAATGATTGCTGTGGATTTAAGCAAAATTATATGCAATTAATTTCATAAAGATTATGTGAAGAACCCTGTTTTCCACAATATCAAAATATAAAATTAACAAATTTAAAGTGTTTTTTCAATTCAATTTCTGTAATATTGCAATTGTTACAGCAGCTTTTCCATTTTCTGTAGCAAACACTTAAGAGTGAATGCTAAAATTACAAAATCAAAATTTGCTTAAGGAAAGTTTTAACAGTGGTAGCACTATATCACCAATAACTACTCCTCTCTACACCTCTTTCTCTCTTTCTCTTCTCCTTCTCTCTCTCTCTCTTTTTCATCCAATTTTATTTTGTAATAACGTCTACTTTGATATGGCCAAAAATTGTAAAAATGTGTAGAAAAATGAAACAAAATTACAATCTTTAAAAAACTTATGAACTGTTTCAAATAAAATAAATTTCATATTCTGAAATATGACGTTTTTCTTCAGAATTTTTCGCAACTAAACTCTATTTTATTACTTAAGCTTTTTTATCTTAAAAAAAGTCATAGCTTTCATTTATACTTGAAATAAAATTATTTCATTTAAACGTGAAATAAAATTATTTAATTCAAGCAATTTCATCATGATTTTATATGTATTCCATCGAAAATTAAAAATGATTAGTTTTATTTCACGTTTAATTTCATCTATAAATTTATATTTTCAATTCATGGAAATGTTTTGTTTGCTTTTCATTTTTTTTTTACTTTGCTTGCAATCAATCACATCGTTAATTTATTGGTGACTACTACTTTATGCTCTTTGCACCATAAGTAATTAATTATGTTTACCGCTTGTTTTTTAATTTCTTTTCCTCACTTCTTTTCTTTTCCTTCCTTGCAAGATTTATGGACTATTATAGTTCTAAATATGAAATTTGTTTAGTTTGCTTTCCTCGAACAATCACATAAAGCAGTATCACTATAAACTCATCAAATTAAACATTTTATTTAGATAAATCATGAAGAAAAATGGAATTAAATTAATTCATTGATTAGTTTCAAATTAGCCTAAAAATGAATCGAAATCAAGTTTGAATTTATTTTTTTCACTTTCCTTTATAATGTTTTGTTTTAAAATCGATGATTAAAGTAATTGTGCAAAATAAATAATAAATTAGATGAAATTATGATTTTTGATAGCTTCTCTCTATTTCTTTATTTTCTTTTTACTTTTCGTCTTATATTGATCTTCCGTTCCTTTAGCACTTTTTCTTTGTTTTAAAAATTCAATAAAAATTTGTTGCAAAATGTGAAATTACTAAAACGAGAATGATATTAATATGATGTAATAATAAATGACGTGTCACGTGAAAAAAACTACGTTATAAAAAGATCAATTTATCAGGCATCGAAATTATTTCATACAACACAGTTGTGTGCTATTTTACAGCTGATATGCATATTTGGAAAGTGCTTGAAAAACTATTTCTTTTACATATTTTAAAGCATTTTTAAAATATGCATATCAAATCAATAGATTCTAAAGACTTTCTTTCCGTCTGCTCCTCTACCTCTCTCTCTTTTTCCTTCTTAAAACTTCTATGCTAATGGGAGCAGATGTGCTTGTAATTTCTGATGCACATTGATGTTTATTTTGAACAATTTTCCATTTTCGTCAACAAATCTCTAAATCCTCCCTTTTGTCAATATTTTCAATCTTTCGAAGCAATAATCATTTTGCTTAGAGATTCCCGAGAGAATAAAATTTTTCTCGAATTTTTTTCTTTTTTTAAGAATATACGGTATGCTAGAATGATAAACTTTTGGCATCATCAAAACATATTGCAAAAGAGAAATTTTGAAAATAAAATGTTTTTTCGCAGTTTAAATTTTTGAAAAAAAGAATGTAATAAGAATACTAAAATTTTGGTAAAAATCTGCTAGAAAAATAAACGAAAATTTTAATATACAGTAAGCGTATATTTTGTTCCAAAAAATTTAAAAAAAAAAAATCAAAAAATAAACGAAACATGCAATAGTCACCGTTTAGTAGAAATCCATAGTAATATGCAGGAATTTTGATATTTTTCATAGAATCAAAAATTCTCGATAATTTTTTTTTTGAAAAGAAGAGAGAAAATAAATTAAGATTTGACGAAATATTAAATTTAAGCGAAAAGATGAAATGAATATTTATCGGTGTGGAAGAGAGCAAAAGTAATTTACGTCGAACTTTTTTGTCATCCTTTCAAATCATTCTCATAAGAAATATTGATTATCCGATTAAAGGATTTAGTTGCATAAATGACGAGTATCATTAGAATTTTAATTAAATTTTTATTTAACATATTTAATTTTTTGGCTAAGGTATTACTATAAATTTGTAAAAACTATAATAAATATAGGTATTGCATTATTGAAACTTATTGTTGTTATATTATTGAAACTTATATAAAATTAATCACACATATATAATGTGCTAAAGTTGTTGCTAAATATTCATTTTTTCAAAAGAAAAAAATAAAACGAAAAAAAAATGCTACAACAGGCTGCTTTATATTTTTAATATTTCAAATTTCTTTCAAGCTGTCGCATATCACATCTGTTTTCCTCCATTAAACGAACGAGTAAAATTATTGCTTATATTATCTTACAGATATTTTTCTCTAATTTACATCAGATAATAATTAAAGTAATTTTTTTCTTTTTTGCAACATTTTTTTCCCATTAATGTTTTAAGAATTAAACAACAGTAATTAGGCCATGACATTTATTTCATCGTTAAAGCTAAATAAAAAGTTATTATTGTGAAATTAATAATTAATTAATCCAAAAAACTAATCCCCAATCCTATAAATTCTTTCATTTAGTTATCAAAATTAATGAAATGGATTAGAAGTAAATAAATGAATATATACGAGAAATGGGATATTAGTTTTTTGGATCAATTAATGATTTATTTCGTAATAATAGCGTTTAATTTAGCACTTTGTATAATTAATGAGAATGAATGAGAAAAAAAAAAACGAAAAAAGTAATTATTTAAATTATTGTTTGATGTATATAAGAAAAATGAAAAATTTGAAGAATTAAAACAAGTAAGGCAGAAGAGAAAGATAGAGAGGAATATTTACTGTTAAAATAGAAGGTATTACTATAAATAGCTAAAATTATTTACTTACCTAAGAAGATCGGTTCTTTTCATCATATGTATTGATATGGTAAGAATTTTCTTCACATAACAGAATGATAGGAAATGTTTTACTTTCTCTCTCTCTATCATTTTAATTTATCTTTTAATCATACATTCAATTCATGGAATGAAAAAAAGAAATTAGATAAAACAACAAAATTATTCGAAGCAATTTGTTCTATTCTTATGTTTTGTATTAAAAATTTGTTATTGATCAGAAAAAATCATATATTAAAATTCTCCCTTTTTTTCTTGTCAAGTAACTATGAAAAATAATTGAAATTATATGAAATACGAAAAAAAACGAGAACAAAAGGTGAACTGTCACGTAAATTAATTAGTTGAATTATATCAGTAATTCACTCCTAATTGCAATGCTTTTTCTTTTCTTAAAAATAAGAAAATGCGAACAAAAGAAAAATATCATAAAAAATGTGTTATTTGAAAAAAAAAATTCAATCAATATAATATATTCAAACAATATGATTTTTATCTAATTTGCTAAAATACTATGTTTTTTAAAATTACTCATTCTAAAAATATACTCTACACATATATATGTAAGAAAAAATGTTGCTCATCAAGTCTTATACTTTTTATTTATCAAAATATTATATTTTCTTTTTCTTAAAAAAAAATGATTCAAAAATGTAGTCAAAAATTTTGTTCAACTTTTTTTTCTAAATTAATAATTTAAAAAATATAATTGATAAATTTTTACTGACCAACATTTCGGCAAGTGGCATTTTATCATTTTTCGGAAGATGCTGCTCGAGTGCAAGCACTACACAATTCCCGATGATTGTAAGAAGAATGAAGTATTCAAAAGGTCCCCATTCAATGATAGCTTTTGCATTTCGTCGAATGATATTATCCTCGCTGAATATGAACAACGATGTTGGTCCCTGAAAAAAAAAAGATGAAAAAAAGAGCTCTGAATATGAACAATTATAACCATGCATTTGGCTGATATCATCTCGAAAATATTCATTCGAATTTTTCAAACTTCACTCGATTGATTATTAAAAGTATTTCATTTCTAATTTCAATTTTCTTGATTGAACACTGCTAAATTATTAAAAATACTCTAATCGTAGATGAAATAATAATTGCATCAAATATAATATTTCTCTTTTGTTAGCTTATTTCAAATATTCACTAGTGTAATCTTTTTTTTTTTGCCCAACTGGATAGCCTGAAATATATTAAATCATTATTCATTTCGTAAACTATGCAAATCTATTCTAATTATTCATTAAGTTATCTTTGAACCTTTTGTAAGTTTATTTTTTTCTTCAAATATCTTATGAATTATTCATCCAATCTTGTAGATTAATATATAAAAAGTTTTCTATTATAAAATGGAAATCCTTCTTCATTCATTGATGTTTTCTTTTATGAATTAGAAAAGTGAAATCATTTACGTGAATTTATCACCTCTTCTCAGCATTGCCCGCTATAAGTTATGAAACACCTGACATGCATTTTCAGTCATAATTTAATTTTATGAATTTGCAAATGTCTTCAAATAAAATGCCTAACATTCAAAATGTAATGCAAGCAAATAAAACGGCTAATAATAAATGAAGCAAGCGAATGTATATTATTTGCAATATCTGAATAAGACAGTGGTAAAACATTTCAATTCTTTTATCATTGCTCGACAAAATCCGAAATAAAATTTAAAATATTTGATTGGCAAATTTTTTTCTTTATTTTTTCTTCCTTAAAAAAAATATTTTGAACTATTGCTTACTTTTTTGCAATCATTGTCGACATTCATCCAAAAATTTTAATAGATGAAGTGATAAAAAATTTCAATCTAGTGATTGAAATTTTTGAAATGTTTGTAATGGTTGGAAAATTTTTTTTTCAACATGAAATTTATTTTTCTCTTACGATAAAGTTTTATCGTTTGCAAAATGATTGCATAGTATTTCAGAGATTTATTTAAAAAAAAAAAAAAAAAAAAACAGAAATAAATTTATCGTCATTGTTTATCAGCAAAGAGAAAAACATATGCTAAAAAGTACATTATTAATGTGAAAATTGTTAAATAACACATAAAAAGAATTGCTATTTATCAAAACACATTATTATCTTTACTATCATTATTATCGTAATCATTCATCAAAGCTACCGCATCCTTTTTTTTTTCGCACTTCTTGCATATATCATTTCAAATTGAAATTTTGTAAATGAGCGATTTTTGAAAGCTAACTTTTTCTTTGGATGTCGTCGAGCTAAGCGGCGGTCTTCGTCCGCTTCCAAGACTGAAGCCATCATTCGTTTGATTTTGCTCTTTCTTCGCTTCTTCTGCTGCCAACCTAGCAATTTCATCAATGCCAAGTGTCATCATCGATTTTGTTGTTAAATAGCTTTTTCCTGATTCTTTACTTTCTAATAAATCAAAAATTCAGCAGTAAAGTTAATCATTTTGTTTTTTTTTAGAGTAATTTTCAAAGCAATCAAAGCAATATTTCTTCCTTTGTCTCTTTTTTACGAATTAACGAAATAAGAAAAAGAAAGGAAACAAGCAAATATGCGTATATGTGTGTATCAAATGAGTAAAATAAGGAAGCAAGCAATTTGTATGAAATTAAAATAATCAATTTAATATAAAATCATAGAAATTCGAACCAGTTATAAATTATTTAGTCCTAGTCTTATTTAATTTAAATACTAGATGTTCAATACTTCGATCAAAAAAAAAACAAACAAACATTAAAATAGAAAATGAATAAAGAATTAAGAGAAAAAGTCCAGAAAAGAATCAACTGT
>UPTC01002176.1:0-10046 GCA_900537255.1 Acanthocheilonema viteae | reverse complement strand
AGAGAAATTTTAACTATTAATATTATGAGTCTTAATATAACTGAACTATATAATGGTAAGAAATTATTCAAAATTGTAGTTGATAAGCTAACAACTAGATATACCTCAATTTCAATGTCACACATAAATTTTTCATCCCGAAAATGTGACATATTAGCGAGAACAACATTTGCATGTAAACCATCGTGAAATTCAGTAGATTCTAAAATATTTGAACCGCTATTAACTAGCGGTGATGTTGTGACATTTTGCGATGATACCAACCGTTGTGCAAGTAAATAGTTGCTTGGACAGCTCACTACCGGTGAATCTAAACATCAGCATTTTAAAAAAAGTAGATCCAATAATTACACAATTATAGCTTAGCCGAATAGATTCAGATAGCACAATATCATCAATATCTGACAAATAACCTTACCCTAACACCAGGCAGTTGTTGAAGAGTGATCAGGAATAAAGGATAAAATAAAATTCAATTTATACCATTACTGATGCCACTTGGAATAAAATCCATGGAATCTTCCATATTATTCCGATTTCGTTGATGGCGCAGTCTACTGGAATGAATACTCTGATAAATGGAATGGATTGATGCTCGTCTTCTAATCCGATCTACGGTATCACTACCAACTAAATTGGATGGCAGTGATGATACGGCATAATCGCCCTGCAAAAGATTCAATGCAGTTATACTTCTAGAACGTTTTGCCAATTATACAAGGATATATATAACAAATAATGAATTCAGCTAACAATAAAACACTTTTACCAAACTTTTAATGAAATAAACATTTAGAATGCATAGGACTCTTATTTGTTCTTGATTCTTGACTTTCAAGTTTCGAAGTATTGGAGAATCATGATTACTAGATTAAAATCTCTAATTTGGTAAATTAGTCAACATAGCCTACTCCACTGATATTTATTCCAACCGTGGGTCTTCATACTTCCTCAGTTGACACGTAGCATTTTATAGGACAGTAATATAGAATAACTATTTCCATGAATTGCTCCACTCAATTTAAGTCAAAAATTTCATAAATTTATTGGGGACTATTAGGAAGGCTTCGAGAAAGGAATGAAAAGTAGGAAATCTGTTTTATGATTTCTACTTTTACAATTTTGCAAAGTAAAAGCGTTATTAGAACTGTCATTATTAAAAAATAAATTCCAAACTGCAGAGTTGTTTACAATCTTTCTTTCTTTGTCGGAATCATCTTAACAATTTCTGATCGGATTATGAAAACTTGAAAATTTTTTTTTTGAAGATGAATCTTTGTTTCATTGAAAAAAAAAAGCATCTACTTAACATACAGTTTACTTTTGGAATATTTCTTTCATGAAATACTTAAAATTTATTTCTTCGAAAATACTTTTATCTTTTCACATTGTCGCAAAGAAGAAAAACAGTAATATATATAGTTCTCTCATTTAAAATTCACTCTTCATGATAGCGGCTTCGAACAATGCCTTTTCCTTCATAATATTATGAAAATGGAAATCATGACAGCGGATTTCCTTTCATTAGTTGAGTGCTTTCTTTTGTCCTTGGCTTTTTTCGCTCTATTTAATTGAACTGAATGACAGTATTCGAATTTTTCGATTAACAAATTATATGAATTCTAATGTTCTAGCAGAGAAAACAAATTTTTTCACAAAAAAAAAGCGTTATATGGAATTGTTATGAAAAAAGAATTCTGCATCATTTCTTTTCCATTTTTAAACTGGTCGCGCCAAATGGAAAATTTAAAAGCTTATATATAATCCTTTCATGATGTGTCATGTTTGTCACATCTATATTTCGATACTAAATTTAATCATGGCTCATACTCCGAAAATTAAATTTCATAAATGAGATAAAATATCATACGGTTAACAATGAAGACTGTCAAGAAAAATGGAAAAAATAGAAGTTGAAATTGTACTACTGTTATGATTAGCTATATCC
This sequence comes from Acanthocheilonema viteae, assembly GCA_900537255.1. Classification (NCBI taxonomy): domain Eukaryota; kingdom Metazoa; phylum Nematoda; class Chromadorea; order Rhabditida; family Onchocercidae; genus Acanthocheilonema; species Acanthocheilonema viteae. Next base: position 8,098 of record UPTC01002176.1, on the reverse strand, counting down.
TATTTTAGATAGCCTATTCTATTTCATGTAAATTCCTCATTCTAATTCGTCTAATTTAAGTAAACACTGAATTACAATTTCACCCTAAAAATCCCCGAAAATGAAATTTGAAAAAATTTAACAACAAAACTCATACAACATTAGTTTCGATATTTTCAGCCGTTGTTGTATGTTGCTGTTGTTGTTTTTGTTGCTGCTGTTGCTGTTGCTGTGGTTGTTGCTCCACGGTCAAACTTGTTATCGTATCAGATGACCAAGCAAACAGACAGCTCTGGAATTAAAAAAAAGACCAAACATTACTTATTTATATGAATCAATAGTTCGCAATTAAACAGCAACGTTGATTGACAAACAGCACGCCGAAATGTCTGAAATGTCAAAAACTGAAGATTTTCTATGTGAATGCCATCCGATTGCTTATATTATATACCTATAAAAATGGTAGAGAAATGCAATACCTGAGGTCGTTCAATTTTATTTGCAGAAGGTTTTTGACAACAATAATAAATATTTTATTAAATAATGTCTGACCTAAGTGAATAAGCGAATGGCTTATATGGTGTTTCACTTCTTCCTCATTAACCTAAATTTATTGCATTTAAAAATCTGCCAAAGAAAAAAATCTCACACTCACAAGTTCAAATTATAGCAGTCATCATTACCTCCTTCATTTCTTTCGTTCGGACCTACGAGTTTTTCAAATGCATTGCAATTGCCGGATTGTGTTAAAACCCGGTCACGGGGCTACAGGAAATAACTATTTATAACTATTTTATCTACACATTATTAAACTAATAAATAAGACGAGAAAAAAAAAGAATAAAATATAAAGAAAACAAAAAAAAAATTTTATAAGAAAAAAAAACTTTAATGCAACAAATATGCAAATTAAATAATCGTACAAAAACGAGTACAGTATAATTTGTTTCCTCTTTTATGATAGCATCAACAACAAAACTAATTTCAATTCATTTCACTCTAACTCTTTGCAATTATATTTGCATATGGAAATGATGAAAGCCATAATTCATTTGATGTAAATTTATCGAATTATCGAATTATTGATCCATCTACTACAAATCAAAAATTAATTACGGCATAAAAGATAAATAACAAGCCTAAAAAAAAAAAAACGAATACTTCATTTACTTAAGCCTATATTTCATGTTTATTTATAAAAATAAAATATATTAACCATAATATGTAGCATTTAAAGTAATAAAATATTTGAAATGTAAATATAAAATAGAAAAATGAAATGTTTGTTTTTTTTGTTTCACATTTCAAATACAAGAGACGATTTTAAAAGGGCAATAAAGAAAGTGAAAGATCATGAATGAATGAATGAATGAATGGATGGATGGATGGATGGAAGGAAGAAAGGACGGACGGAAGGAACGCGTCACCCTTCTTTTTCCTTCCTCCCTCCCATCCTTTCTCGACTCACTAACAATCAATTGTCATTGTCGTTATGGAGCGATCCGAAATGTCTACTGCTACTACCATCATTTTTGTCATTCCTTCCACACTCACTCATCATCATCTCCTATCCTAACCAGAAAGAAGAAGAAGAAGAAGAAGAAGAAGAAGCATTAACCATTTACTGTAACAGTTTTTTTTTCTCAAAAAATAGAATTTGAAAGCTTTCTCATTTCAATTGAAATTTTTAACTATTGCATCCATTCTAACCGTAGTTCTGGGTCAAAATTAAACGGAAAACAATATAACAGAATAACTTTCATATACTTTTTTAAATTATACCTTCAGGTATCATAATTGCAATAACTGGAAAAGATGTAAATAATCGGTATTGCATCTTTCTGTCCGTTCAAACAACTATCATCACACAGTTCCTAAACTAGTCACAGTGTGACATTTGTTAAACTGTCACATTCATCATTTTATAGTTACAATACCTCTTTCTCTCCCGTTCCCATCATCCCTCTCATCAATTCCGCACAAACGAACAATAAAAAATCAAAAAAAAGTATGATTTATAGAATGCTGAGAAGATATACCTATACCATTAGAATGTATGTATATTTCTGGCAGCAATTTTCGATTGGATAAAAATGTTTATTTAAGACACCGGAAAAACAACTGCTACCGAAAAAATTCAAAATGCACCTTCTTCATCTAATAAAAACTGAAGTACATCTTGTAGAATCGAAACTTATCATATAAAGAATATATATATAATGTCGTTATTGGACAAATATATAAACCTACAAAAAAAATCTATCTAGCAAGTAGCATACATCTATTCGTATTTGCTGCTAACAAAATTTATCAATTGGTTTCACCGGAAATAATAGATCAACTAGCATAGATCGTTCACTGTGGGACAAAATTTTAAGCATATCCACGTCCTAGCCGTGTAAAACAGTCAAAATCCAATTGTCAAAACCTTATTCAGATGAAATCTAATCAGTATCACAATTTCATTGATGAAAATGATAAAAATAAATAAATGATAAGTACAATAGGCACACGTTTACACTACCTTCCGTCTCACTGTAATGATAACTATTAATATTAACTATTTTTCGATTTTCTAGTTTTTAACTATAATATATTTCGATTTATCTATTAGTGTTTTTACTGTGATTTCACTTATTCTTTATGATGCAAACTGAGTTTTCTTCGTGTGATGAAATGTTTAATGCATGAGAGCATTACGGATTTGTGCACAATCTGTACTAATACAACAATATTTGGGTTATCCAATGAAACGTGACTGTCTGGTGCTAACTGTTTCAGGGCTAGCAGTACCATATCCATAACATCACCCTTCCCCAAGCTATCATTATTTCGCGCCTTAAAATCGAACAAGTACGTTGGCCATTTACCGTCTTCGGTCGAATGGAAATGCCTTGAAATCAGTCGACTCACTTCCTGAAATCACCATTAATCCAACTGATAATAAAGAAGAAAGAATGTACTTCCATTTATTTAAAAATGAAAATGTATCTTGACCAATTCAGGTCATGACATCTGCTGTGCATTATCTGGCTTCCCAGATGTAATCATTGTTCAAATAACCTTTGTTTTAAATGATTTCAATCACGTTACACAAAAATGATGAATACAATACGAAAAAATCATTTAAATTTATTTAACCAGTAAAGAAATCTTCTTTTCACAAGCGTATCGGTAAAAATCATTTCGTATTGTAAGTAACCAATAAATGAGTCCTTCATCGAAGGAATCGAAACAGAGAGCAGAACAGGATAATAGGATGAGAAGAAGAGGGAATGGACAAACTGTATATTATTCAAGAAAAGGATGATCAAGTAATACAATGAATCATGTCAATTAAGTGTATAATAGAACTTCTCATCTTCCTGTACGAATGACTTCTTTAGTGACTATCCTAGTTTTAATACTGTCTAATAATATGAATCTGATAGATTTTTCAAAGAAATATAAGCTATAGATTACCGTATCTATCTCGACCATATTCACTCGGCAAGTCCTTTCTACCGGCCAAACTCGTTGTAATAGACGACAACATCGCTCTCTCAGCACCATTTCAACAAGGTAATCCACGAAATCATATATATTCTGATCATTTACACCTTTCACAACAAAAAATAAGCAATTATTCGCACCAGTTGGTCGTTGCCATATTTTCCGCTTTTTGACATTTCTGTTATCGTTTCGTGCTACAGATCTTTATTCAGTTAATGAACTATTTTGAATTACTTATCAAAAGTAATTGTGTAATGGAAATGTCACTTACTTAATATAGAATATTATGAGGAGATATATACTAAATTAATTAGCCATTTTCTGTTATTTATCTCATTAATCTCGTATATCTGTGCGTATTTATTGCGCAGGTTCTAGTTAGAGTCTAAAAACATGGGTATGTAGAACGAAAATTATGATTCTATGTTTTCTGTCAACATAATTTTCCAACGATTTTAATCACTTAGCCGTGTCTCTGTCTAAGAAACAATAATTTCGATATTGTCTAATAAACAATCGATATTGTCTAATAAACAATAAAGTATTCAAATGTTTTCTTGCCTAAATTTCGAATAAGTTATTCTATTTACCTGTTGAATTTTTTTAGATCCACTTCTAACTTTCTTACAAAATCGTCGGATAGTACTTAGGCGAAAGAATATTAACTTCAAAAGTAATTTATAAATAACTGAACTCAGGTTAATTACTACAATGATAAAAATGTCTACTGTTACCTGGCAACAAACCTATTATAAATTTTAAAAACAAATATGTAGGTAAGGAAACTACTAAACTGAAATGACGTATAAGAAGTGTAATAAAATAGTTGCAAAACAATAAAGAAACTAATAAAGAAATAAGTTATAAAAAAATTTCTTTCAACTCTTAGCAAAATAACTTTTCTAAAATATGGACCATGTTTTTTAAAGTTTATCGTTCCCTATTTCAAAATCTTTTAAGGTATTTATGCCTTTCAGACAAATCAACGGATATACAGAATGAATGCAAAAAAAAAACAACTGTTTAACTTTGAAAAAACAAAAAGAAACTGTATGAAATAGTAATCTTTAAAATCTATGTCAGTTAATAAGAACTAAAACCTTGATCACAGAATCGTTTCACTGAATCTGCAACATCTTCCAGATCACTATTAAAATTTGTCCCTTCCTCGTTATCATCGGAATCTTCTAATAGGTCATTCTTCTTCCATATTTCCAAAGCTTGTTCAATTACATTGTATGCTTCACGTACTGCTTGCTTTTCATTTCCATTACACGTGAAGAATAATCCAGAACAGCCTGATTCCACCCATTTTTGTTTTACATTTTGATTATAACGAAAATGATTACGTCGTTTTTTCTTCTTTTCCATAGAATTGCCTTACTATTGAAATGATTCGGTTAAATATGATATATGAAATAGAATTTTGCAAAATTTAAGAATATACGCAAACAATATAAGAATACCAAATTTAAATTTCACTCCATTCGAAATGAATATTTTAAGATCAGATTTACTTATACGTTCACAATCTCATACACTCATACCTAAACAATCCCACCTAATTCATTTCAAAAACAATCATAAAATCGTCGTGCACCACTCGTGACAATTTAATTCTGCCAACGTATGCTCGAACTATACGAGTGCCGCAAATTTAAAATTTCAACTTAAAGTGAAACTTTAGTGTTCAAAATTATTACGATTTTATAGTTTGTCACTATAAAGTGGTATTAATAGCAAAATTGTAAATAATGACGAAAAAGTGTCAATATTAGTCGTTGAAATTTGTAAATTTTATTTGATAATAAGCATATTTCATAACAGAGAGAATTTATGATTTTTAAAAATAATAAATAAATCCACAAGACTTTTTTTTTTTAGAATTTTATTGAAATTAATAAAAGTATCTGAATTATTTAAATTACTAAATTTATACGAGTATGTAAATTTCAGAAAAAAATTGTAAATAATGAAGAAAAAATGTCGATATTATTTGATAATAAGAACATTTCATAACAGAGAGAGTTTATGATTTTTAAAAATAATAGTAAATAGTTCCACAAGACTTCTTAGTGTTGCAAATAAAACATAATGATGGAGCATTTTTGAAAAAGTGAAGGGTTATTTCTTTTAATGCTAAAATTTAAAATTGACAATCTTTTGCTAACTGCAAAAAAAACAAATTATCAAATAAAGAACTGGAATAAGAGTTTGATGAGCTTCCACATGATAACAAAGTGACCATTGAAACTAAAAATTTGATTAATTGTTGGAATAAATATTGAATGAAAAAAAAAATTGGCATTGATCAAAATTGCTTAACCAGAACCTGCTAATTTAATTTGTTTTAAAATTTGAATTCAATTTAAAGAAAATACAATTTTTACCATTGGACAGTCTGTGGAAATTGATTTTGTGTAAAATTATCGCAAAAATGTCATCAAAAATACTGTAATCAAAAAATCCGAAAATATTTTGTCGCAGGAGCTAAAAAAAATTTAAGAAAGAATTGGAAATCTGATAATTGACAAATAAAACATAAAAAAGCAATCATACGATGCAATTTAAACACTTTTTTTTTATAGTAAAAATGATTTGAGATAGTAAAATGCGGTGAACTTTCACACGAGCTGTTAATAATTGCTTTTCCAATGAATGACATATTTATTTGTATTCAATCACGCAAGATATATTTGATAAATTGATGTCATCAATTATTTGAACCTTTTTCCTATAATATTTCATTCCAAATCAGATCTGTGATTGTAAGTTAATTTTGTTTTTTTCTGATATCGATGACTGCTGAATTACAGTTATTTGAAGGAATCGAACAAAAATTGATTCTAATTTCAATTCTTCTTTTTCAAATGTTTAATAAAATTTTATCAGTCACGAATATTATGATGAATGAGTGAAGAAATGAAATGTAGTGAAGAAATTGAAAAATTATCAATTAATTTGTCAAAAAAAAAACAATTGTAAGAAAGAGTTAAATCAACTTAACTGCACTGTATATTAGCGATCATATCCCAGCAAGCTTGAAGAAATAAATGTATGAGCATATATAAAAGGGTATCAAAATTCCTTTCACAGAAAATTTTGTTTAATTATTTTTAAAAGACTGTAAAATACCGATGGATTTATCAAAATACCAAATTTCTAATTAAATTTGACATTTCTCAATGCATGCAAGTTGCAAAATTTGCGTTTTAAAAAAAAAAAAAAAAAACCAATTGCGTTCGTTTATTTTATCACCACAGTTCGAAATTTTTAAAGAAAAAAGATTTGGAAATGTCATTTTTGGAAAAAAAATTTTTTTCATTCAACAAAAAAAAAATTGCCATTTAATAATTGTGATTAATTTGATGACAGGAATTTGCAATTGTAAAAAATGAAAAAATATTTTTTTTTTCTTTTAAAGGTTTTTTTTTTTTTTGGAAATTATAAGATGACAGTGTGTACAATACGCAGTAATTGATGTATTTGTGAAGAAAACGGACAACAGAACGATGAAGGTGACGAATGGATGATTTATATTGATGAAAACGATGAATGAATGAAAGAGGTCAAATAAATGATCGAATGATTAGTTATGACTCATTCCATTGATAAATTTCTTTTAATTGTTCAATTAAATTATCAAACTGTTTAATTGTTTATTTGTTTTCTTACTAATAATAAACAAGTTTTTTTAAGAGTAACATAGCAAGAAGAAATTATTATAATCAATAAAATTTATCAAATTATTGAATACCACGTTATCAATTAGAATCATACATCTATCATACATGGATCTAAATGTTAAAGTAGCAGAGTTTTTTTTTTTTTTTTACTTCAAATTAGTTTGTTTAATCGACTTTTCTAATTCAGAATTCTCTGATGGTTGGTTTTTATCATAGTTAGCTGTAAAAAAAAAGAGGAAAAAAATGTGAACTATAATAAATGTGAAAAATACAATTATTGAAAATTAAATTATTAACAAATATTTTCGTCGTCTTTTCAATTTCACAGATCACCGGTTAAATGTTGGATATGAAAAGAAATAATTTGAATTGACATTTTCCCTTTATCAGTGTTACTCGAAGTTTGATAAAATTTGATAGTGTCACAGAACAGGTGAAATGTGATAAAACGTGTTTTACTATTCACTTTCAGTGATAGTGAAAAGGGTTTAAGGAGTGGTATTGGAGTGCATTGGAATGCAAGAAAAAAATGATATGAGTTGGTGAAGGGGAAAATAAATAAACGTACTATAATTATTTTTATAATGAGAAAAGAGTGTTGCATAAAACTAATTTTAAATCATTATTAATGTCAAGAATTAAATAGTATAATTAAAATAGAATATTTAAAATTGAGTCCCTCTCTCTCTCTCTCTCTCACATAATGATGTGAAATCATATAGGAGATATATTAATTAATTTCAAAATTGTTGATAGAATACTGTTCATATTATGATATGTTGAAATTAAAGAATTTTTCAATTTTATTTTGAAAAATTCAAAGTTTTAATCCTCAAAGTAATGTAAAATTTTTCAATTTCAGTTCAAAATTTCGAAATTTTAACTATGAATAAAAAAGAAAAGATATTACGAATTCAAATAGTTTTGATATTAATAATTAC
>UPTC01002175.1:0-10058 GCA_900537255.1 Acanthocheilonema viteae | reverse complement strand
TTTATCTCAGTAATTACAGTTACACTGAGGCACAACTTTCATAACATTTATGACTGGCAACAAATTGATTGTGATAATTGTCCAAATATCCATCTTCGTTTTCATGTGAGCAACTGTATTTCACAATCACCGGAAATTGCTCATGTTTCAGATGACGCTTTTGCTCGAAATATATCATGCAACTAAAATTTAATTTTAAAACAATAGCAAAAAATTTTTAAAATTAATGCGAAATAATTTAATTTCCGATCAATGGAATTAATGGAACGATTTCTGATAACTTGAATAGATTATTACTAACAAAATTAATTTATTCTAAGAAGGTAACTTTATTTTCGCTGTTTAAATTTTTTTTTAAACCATGTTATTTCCTGTGTTGTAATTTTAAATAATTTGAGGTGGGAATGACAGCGAAATTTTTTCTGTTTAAAATGGCAGCTTAGGGTATGATGTGGAGGAAATTTATCTCGAAGACGAGGTAAATCTCGGGAGTGAAAAGGATATAGAGCAGAAAGAAGATGTAGGAAAGTTATCACCCCTGTTTTCAAATATATTTCATCAACATGCTGAAAAAGGTTGATGTTCAAATTGATGTTCAAAAAGGTTAATGTTTAAAAAAGGTTAATCTTATTAAAATTCACCTGTAAACAACAGTTACTTGCCATAAATGCATAATCGATAAGGTAAGGAATAAAATAACGGATGTAATAACGAATATTACGATAAATGTATCACTGAGCCCTATTTTTATATAATATCCTGTAGCAATTTAAATTTACATTAATCGATTCTTAATCTGTTACCATATATTCTTGACATTTTCGGAAATTGCAAAATTTATTGAAATTTTAAAATTATCAAGATTTGATCCAGCAAAATGATGATAGCTAATGTTTGATTTCGTTTAATGATATTTGATGTTATTATGATTCACTTTATGGAAAATCATTCAAAATTATGTACATTTCTATACGGTTGACATAAAGGAAAGTATTAAAAAAGAAAAATTTTGATAAAATTCTTGATTTATTTGATACTTACCGACAATTTGTCTAAAAGTACCATAACTGGCAGCTGTAAATGTGATTATTATGAGTACAATCATAATACAAAGTATTATATGAACACTCTGAAATTTGTAAAATTATATGGAAAGAGAAAAAGTCATTGAAGCACATACTTTACTGTTTTTAATTCTCTTTTTGTAACAAAATTATTTTATAAAATTTTTTACAAAATTTAATAAACTGAAGAAAAGGGAAAAAAGAAACGGAAAGTAACAATGAAACAAACCGATATAATTAAAAATGGATATAAATATTTGTGTTTTTCCGTGTACAATGCGTAAATACTTAGCAAAGTGATTATAAGTGGTACTGCAGACCAAAGCATAGCTGATTTTATCGCAAATGTACAAGTGATAACTGATAAGGCCACATAAATTAACAGAAATAACCTAGTACCAGTCTGAAACAGCAAAACATGATGAAAATAAATATGAAATAATTCTTTATCTGATCGAGAACAATCAGTGTAATATGATGATTAGAGAGTTTTAAAAAAAATCCGTTATTTCAGGACGGAATAGATGTAAAAAATTGCTACATATTATTTTGTTCAGCTAATGCGACAATATTCAAAATTTAAAAAAAAAAACTAGCAAAAAGTTTATGATAAAATTATATTTAATTAAACCTGAATAGAGAAAAAAGACTGGAAAAAAGTTTTTCATTGAACTTTTAAATGTTAATTTTTAATATGCAAATTCTAAAAGTAAAAGCGGAAATATCCAAAAACATAACATTTACTTGTATATGCACAACTGACTAGTTAAAGTATGATCAGTAACTAAAGAAAATACATAAATCAAAATAATGATTTTAAATTTTCCGGCTAGAAAAAACATAATATATTGTAATACCTACCGCAGCATGCATAAGGCTGCAGCAACAGCGATATTGCGACAATTGCGCGGATGCATTGCTAAATCTAATTTTATGTTTCATGCAGTGATTGTTTTCTTCAATGATATCTTCAACTTGTTTATATCCAATTGTATTATCCCGTTGTGGATTGTCTGATTAAAAAAAATAAAGTAATGAAAAAATTCGTCTATTAAAAAATAAAATTTAATTCTCACAAATTTTCAAAAAGAAAAGAAAAAAGAAAACATTTCATCTATACAAATTTAAAGACTTTGCACTCCAGAATTGATTTCTTTTCAGCATCAATTCAAACTTCATTATAAAAGTGATTACATTCATTTTACTGATATATTTGTTTTGAAAATGTTTTCCCTTTTTTTTCCGGTTTTGGGCAAGAATTTCGAACAGCTAATTTATTTTTTAGTAACAAAATGATAAGTAACAAATTTTTAAAATCCCTTTTTATACTTACTTTTTTTTGTCATTCTTAAAATAAAACTCTGTAAATGTATCATATAGCTTACCAATAAAGTTAACCTTCGAAAACCTCTCAGGTTTTTGCTGTTGTATTGGCGATATATTAAGCGATGGTGAAGGTGAACATTCAGCTAATGCCTGCGCACCCTCCAAATAATTAACCATCAGTTATTAGCTGAACATATTGCCTTTGTCTTTTTTTTTTTTAAATAATACCTAAAATTATTATACAAATCATTGTAATTTGAAGAAAAAATAGATTATTGTTTATAATTTTCTTTTTGTTTTTCAAGGAATTTTTATAAGTCGACAGATTGCATATATTATTTGTTCTAATCCAGTAACATCATTTATTTTGCCGGATTACGGAATAATCCGGTAATTTCGAAATTTATTTAAAATAAGGAAATGGAAGAAAGAAGAGGATGAAGAAATCCTAATTTATCATCTCATTGATAGAGCTTTTTATTTATTTATTTATTTTTTTCTTTGTTATAATTCTTCAAAAACCTTATTATTTTGAGGAATATGGGAATGTTTGGAAACAGGAAAAGCATGGCTTGAAAAGAAAAGCTTCTTCGATGGATCGATTGCGTCTTGACATCTATCTGCAATAAGTTCCTTCCGGAAAAATGGTTTCAAAAAAAAAAAAGGCAAGAGCAACGTCATGTTTTAGAAGGTAAAAGAGGAAGGCTAAGCAAATAATAAGCATTACATCATCCTAATATTAATAGAAATTACATATGTATATATCTATATATGGTTATCATATAATCCAAACAGATTAAAATTTTGTTCAGATCTTCTCATCTTTAAAAATTGTCTTAATAATTTATTGATATAATAAAGATAATGAAAATTAAAAAGAAAAAGAAAATAAGAGCAACTAAATTGGAGAAAAGCTAATTTTAGTCGGTTCACAAACGAATTGAATTTTTTTGAAAATAGCCAAAAAAAAAATATTTCTTTAGAATTTAAAAGTGCGTAAAACACAAACATATATCCACATTTACCAACCACATACATATCCATATATATACCTAATCATATACATACAAACACACACATACACACATACTCACACATATATATGCACGCATACACACACATACACACATACACATACACAAGTGCACATATGTACATATGTATATAACTTTTTTTTGTCTGTTGAAAGATGGGTGGAGTAAATTTCCCAGTGGAATGATATGTTTAACTTCTCCACTACTTCGGTATTTTCTGTCAACAAATAATTTTAAAATTATATTTTTCTTGTCATATGCGGAAATGTTATCGCCTTCTTTGTAAATTATGAAATTCAATTTTCTTTTTTTTTTTTTGTTTGTGGAACGAATTTTGAGCATTATCTTCATGGATTATTTTTTTTCTTAAAGAAACTATAAGCTTAAAGAAAAATTTTATATTTCAACGACATGTAAATTTTAATAGATTTATTTACTTTGCATGAAATTAAACTAATATATTTCAACTACAAAATTTTTTGGAAGTAAAAATTTTTCATTTATAGGTGAAACCTCAGGAAATTATTTTTGTAAATTTTATGAGAAAAAAAATTCTAATTAACATGCTATCCTCTCGAAAAAAGATTTGAAAATTTTTGCATAAACATATGCAAAAAAACATAAACATATGTAAAAAAATAAAAAATTTGAAAATTTACGTTGTAATTAAAATGATTAGTACCATCTTTCCGTTTATTTTATTTATATTATAAAAAAAAGTAGCACTTATTTTTGAAAACATTTCTAATTAACATTCTATACTCTCGATCAACAAATATGATAGTTGCAGTAACTGCAAATAGTTTCATTTACTTAAAAAATATTACATGCAATCATTTTCTAAGAATTTTCAAATTTATTCCATAAATAAATTGATTTAAAAAGCGAACATTGATTTATTATATATCGTATAGTGGAAATGAATAAAGTTAAAATGTTCGAGGAACTCTAAAAAAAGAAAAAAAAAACTGACAGATCGTCAAATAACACAATGTATACATTTATGATATATAGCAATGATATATTTAACATCTTCTTAAGCCTATCTAATGCTAGCAAGAAGAACAGAATTGCTCTCAGTTAAAAACAGATGACCTTATCATCTCACACACACACACACACACACAATTATTCGTGATTTATTAGATTAAACACTGGAACTTAACGATTGATAAATTATGATTTTAAGAATATTTGTGAATATCGCGCAATTTTGCCTATTATTTTCTGGATAAATCAATTATGAAGTTAGACTTTGTTTTTAGATGGTGCGTGGTAATCAACTGATGTCAATTAGAAACACTTTTTATTTATCAGGATTTGATGAACTTCTCAGAAGTATTTTTCATTTTTTTGCTGGATTTTAAAACATCTCTTTCATTTCAAGGAGATATCATAATGATGAAGAAGTAGCAATAAGGGTGAAATATTAAATACATATGGAGTAAGACAAAGTTTCGTAGACTAATCAATTCAACTTTTCAAATGTTGGTTTTCTGATCTGTAGTCGAAAATTGTCACGATAAATTGGGCTCCTTCTGCTAATCAATGACAATTAAAAAGTTTTTGTTGAATTATATTAATTTGCTGAGTACACTTTTCGAATGTAACAATCCACCCTCAATTCAAAATTTTTCAAATCATTTATGTCGAAAATCACAATCCACTCCCAAAATAGTTGTTTGCACCGTGTGGAATAAATGAAGATAATTTCAGAGAGCAACTTTTCTGAATCAACCGCTTTCTTTTTAATTTGCATGAAATGCTAAATGATCGCACAATCTTTGATATTGAATTCTTCATCAAATTGTTATGTAATTAAGAGGAAATGAACTTCAATAATTGCTTACATCTGATCATCTAACAACTTCCGATAACTGACTCATTTCCTTCGTAGCTTTCAGATTCATTCTTCTAGATCCACTCAAATATATCGTTGATATTGAAAATTTCCTTTGCTGCTTAATGGACATTTTAAACTTCATAAGAAAAATCACTCGAATTTGCGTCTTATTTAACATAATTTCCTTATAAAAAACAAACAAACAAACAAACAAACATAAACAAAAGCCATAAAACAAGAAATGAGGATTGAATATAATACAACATTTATCTAAGAATATATTCTAATGTGAAATAGCCAACAGTATGAAAATCGCATTTACTTTACTTTAAAATCGCATTTTACTAATAGAACAAAAATTTCTCAAATTTCAAATTTTAAAATCGTAGATACACGTTTGTAAATTCTGTAAAAAGTCATTTCGATTAATTGTAAGCTTGATTAACAAAATGTAATAATACTTGATGCTGTCCATCACTGTTTCGTTAAATTGTTTCGTCTTTTCACTAAACACCTTTTTCCAACTCTACTTTCAGTGCCCTGTCTGTTTCTTTTTCATTCAGTGAATTCATGTAATTTAGGATTGTAACACCGGATGCATCTTGGGCCCATTCCTGTTCGTTTACTGTAAAACATCCAATAACATCGGAAAGTTATGAATCATAAAGTTCAAATTTGAAAGTGACCCACTAAAATTAGATAGAAAGAAATCAGATTATATAAAATTCCAAACGAATATGGGAAAGAGAACTTTAAAAAAAAAACAACCGCTCACCTGTACCAAATAATTGAAAAATTACACCGGTCAATGTTAACACGCATATCATAATTATAAACACTGTACGCCATTCTGACATAACACTCTAAAATTATGAATAAAAAGTGTTTAAAAATATACAACTAATTTTTCCAACTTAGCAAACTTCACTTCTTATGACAATGATCCACTGCTTAATGCCCTATACAACACTAAGGATATCAACTTTTATGTGCACTGGAAAATATCAATATTCACTTATATCTACTTTCGTTTCCGTAGATTAGCTTCTGAGCTTAACATTTTATTTACTACTGCAAGTATGCATGAGAACTTTCTATCTTCTGAAATGTATATACCACAGCGGAAAAGTATTTTAAAGCTAATTTAATGTTTTCTATAAGCGTATATTAAACTTGACTGAAAGATATGTTGTAAAGTAGGAAAAACCTTTATGGTGATCATTCCAATAATATAAGGTGAGGTGATGGAACCAACTGTTCCCCAAAGTCTACAGAATGAAGTCACTGATGATGTATATTTTGGAGCAATACATACAATACTGCAAATATTTGCTTCAACTTTTGAAATTAACAATGACAATAACTTCATTAAAACTTGGAACTATGAAATATTGACTATAAAAAAATCTTTTCTCCTTAAGTTATCAAAAGAAATCCCATTTTTCAATAAATCTAATTAGCACTGCTTTCATTAAAGCTTTTAAACAATGCCGGAAAAATTCCGTTTTATGATGGCTAAAATTATTGGAATTATGCGAAGGAACCTGGTATTATATCCTGGAACAAAGCCAGATAAAATACCCATGGCCAAACAGATGAAAAATACTGCCTTATTCCGATGACTGCAGTCAAAAAATATTAATGCAGTAAAGCAGCATGCTCCACCAAGTGATGCTGTAAACAAGCTTTAAATTCATATAAACCTAAGACAACTTTTTAACTTTCAATTTATTAGAATCGAATTAAAAATGAAAATTACACCTCAGCTAATCTTCATATGAGCTACATTCCAAAAATGGAAAATTTACCGCATAAATTGCACATCTTTGTAACCTGATTTGGAGAAAACCCGACTTCCTTTGCTTTGTCTGCGAGACCCGCAAATGCCAATTTACTTACTAACTGACAAATGAAAGGCAATGCCGAAAGTACACCGTTCTGAAACAACACTATACTACATGAATAGATTGGGAGGCTAACCAAAATTATCCGATCATTCAATACATGATGTCTCAGTAGCATAAACGCATGTTGAATACATCGAATCCTGAAATGCATTCAGGAAGCGAGCTGTCAACTTATTCGCTTAAATCTACCTAGTGAATAGATCTATTTGGCATGAGATATTTGCTGTGATAATATATAGTAAAGTTTTTTAAAGTGTAAATCTCTCAACTGCTATTACTATGTTCTAGTCAAATTTTACGGCAATATGTACCAAATATTACAGCTATTCAAATAAACAACAGAAAACATAAGAGTGGCAAGAATTTCATTTGTTAACATTTTAAATTTACGAGCGTAAATATAAATCGAAACTAACATTATTTCGCAACTACTTCAGTATTTAATTTGATTTGAAAAAAATCTACATTCAACATGAAAGAAAAAGTTGAAGTAAAAGTAATTATCAGTTTTGATGCGATAATGGATATTGCTTACAGAAGTGAGATCCATACTAAGTATAGTGCGATAATAGAGAGGTAAGTAAGTCACGGTACCAACAACTACGAATGAGTGACAAAATGAACTTAATGCCGTAGACCAAACAGCAGTTGACGATAATATTTTTCGCCATGGAACATTCTGAAATATTTTGCTGAATATTAACGTGAAAAAAATTATTTATACAAAAAATAAATGTAACGTTCAGTATTTTCATAATTAAATTTTATTAAGCTATAAATACTGACCACAGGAATTACGCGTTTCTGACCACGTCCTTGTGCCGAACCAGTGATATAAGTCAGTTCAGTATCTGTGATATGTTTCACACTAGTTGGTACATCCTTAACCACTATAAACCATCCAAAACACAAACCAATGCCTAATAAGCCTAAAAATTGACAAAATTTGATTCGCATAAAAGTGGAAATTCTTCCCTAAATTATCAACCATGAATGTTGACGACATAGCTAACAATTAAAACTACTTGAGGAAGAATTTTCATATTTGGGTCTTAAGAGTTTTCAGGAAATACAACTAGCAGTCATTAAAATAACATTTGAAAACAGCTCACTATAGAGATAAAATGCAGCTGGCCAACCACCAAAAAGTGACATCTGGCAGAGTTCTGCTGTGATGAACATTGCAAAAATTATGGATAACTGAAAAAAGTTTTAATTTAATCTTTATTTTGTCCTAAAAATTTTGGGAATAAAAATTTCACGATATATAAATTCGTGTATTTGCTGGATTTTCAAAAATGCGACACATGAACGGTTCAAGAATCAAGAGTGTTTCGAAAAGTGGTACCTGATTACCAGTAGTTGCTAAGGCAACAGCCGTACTTTTTTCCGATAACGGAAACCAATAAGCAATAAGTACATTCATGCATGGCATCAGTACACCTTGGCCACAACCCATCAAAAACCGTATGACAATTATGCCCATGACACCAACTTTGCGTGAAATATAAGGCGTAGTTATTGAACCGATAATATTAATAATTGCCCCACTTTGTACCGTATGAGCTGGTCCTATCCAGTCGCATAGGTAACCTGAAATATTTCTAAAATAAGTTGCCTAAAAAATAACTTCTCAAATAATCAAGAGAACTGCCAAATTTTTCAAATACATAATACTTTCCCTTATAACAACATCAATTAGTTACTCGTTTTCCCACTTCCAGTTATGAAAATCTAAAAATTACTAATACTTACTTCCTGGAAAGAGAACAATCAGACCACCAACGTAAAATGCAGCAAAAATCCATGCCTGTTCTTCACTTGTCCACAGCAATTCACCATTCTAAAGTGGACAATATTGAAAGACAATGTAAAAACTAATAAGAAATTGTTAAAAAATAAAATAAAAAAATGACAACCTATCTATCCTTTTTGTAAATGACAGCAATTCAGAATACTCTTTTGTAAATGAAGCAAAATGTGAATGATCAGTGAAATACTATCATCTATTAAAAGCAGTGAACTTACGTAACTTCGTTTACGTTCAAATATTTTGGCACATGAATTTCGCAAAATGCTGTAAGTATGGTTCACTAGCGACTCTTCCGGCTTTTGAGCTAAAAAGATTTCCGTAATTTCAAAATACTTAATATGGCTTACACATGCTGTTAGCTTCATCCATGCAGAACAATAAACTTTGCTGCGAAATGTCGCAACAGGTGTCATTATGATGGATAACCACCAGCAGCAAATCTTTTAAAAGTTACCGTCAGTAGTTTACAGATAAAATAAGCATTCTTAGAAGTGACAATTGGCAACGTTCAGCTGACGTCAGTAGTAATACTTATCAAGTATGGAATTTACCGGTAAATGATTGTTCAAACTGCATAACAGCAGTTAAATTCACCATACATACCATTGCCATATTCATATTGCTACGCATTAAACCTTCGATACAAAGCGCAGCCGCAAGAAGTAGAATAATACGAAGTCGTACACTTCGTAATGACCATAACGGAAAGGTATTGGAACTTTTCATGCCTATTATACACTTTCCATTGTTCATCCATTACATCTATTAACATTAAAAAAGATTACATTGATACATTTTCATCATTTAAAATTGTAATTTCAAATAACACGATATCATCAAAATTAAAAAAAAAAAAGATCCGAATTCCATTCCCAACTTCATACCAGTGGAAAAAAAATTTAAAGATACAATCTTTAATAATAAAATCATAGCCTTTCACTTTTGATTCAAAATTATAATTAACATGATTACAACCATCCCGAACAAGATAAACAAAATGTTTTCTCTTCTCTATACATTTTGCATCATTGACGCACACGAAGAAACGTAACTTTTCTTCTTAAAATTCTA
>UPTC01002174.1:0-10060 GCA_900537255.1 Acanthocheilonema viteae | reverse complement strand
GAACGAAACACAAAAAATCCTGTCACGTCGAATTTTGCCTTCATTATAGAATCCAGCATAAAATGCGACAGGTTTTTCTAATCTACTTACTGTTTGTGTCAACATAACAGATAAGCTAATTGTCATCTATGCCTTGAATATCCCTTTTCAGTTTCAGTCATAATAATTATCCATTGAATTGTTTTATGCAATCAAATGTTCAAATAGGCGAATCATTTCAGGTGCGAAGCTATTACAAAAAATGAAGAGCAAAGTGTCATTTTGCCGGTCTCAATCCAGATGCTGGAACAAGATATTACTCGGTAAAGTAACATAACCATAAATCAATTCCCCAATTAAGATTCGAGAGGGATTTGCATGCTTGAAGTTTGAAACATTTTTTTGGTTCGTCAAACACTGCTCTTTGATAAGGTTAAGACGAGAAAATTAAAACATCTTGTGCAGCCTTTAAAAAAGAATTCACATGTTTAGACGAGTTGGAGAAGAGATTTTATAAATCCATCATTTCTAGATCAAAAGAAGGTTCAACATTTGCTACAGTGCAGACTATGATAGATGAACACTTAAAGACAGAGCGAGTGGAAAAAAAATGCGAAAGTTGCGGTTGTTCGAGCGCAGAGAAAAGCCAAAAATTTTCTCGAATTCCAAGATAATTTTGTTTCCTTTTTTAAACTTGATTACATCCAATTAAAAACTTGATGATATTTAAGCTTTGTTTTTGTACTTTCTACCGATTTTTATTTCAGGTGTTTGATTGTATTTTTAAAGCGTTATGTGTTCGAGGCATCTTGCGCTGTAAAACGTGAAGATAAAGTTGGAATTCCGATGCACTTGAAGTTGAGCGATAATTCATCAAAATTTCCCCCTTTGTCGCCAACGACCAAGTGAGTGCTCGATTGGAAGGTGTTTTTAAAAAATATTTGGTTCAGTTTACTGGGTTAGAAGACAAGTGACAATAAAAATTATTTAGAATTGTAACTTTTCATTTAAGGAAAATCGATTTCAAGACTGCCACCATGCTCAAAATAAAGGGGTGTGAGGATGAAGATACAGAATCTTCCACGGAAACAGAAAGCGTGAGGAGTCCATCAGTTGAGCCTGCAGAATTTGTTTCAAAACACACCATCCCAAATTATTCTGCGACAGTCGCTCGGGAAATTATTTATTCGCAAAATTGGAATGCTTTAAAAGCTGATAATGAGACTACGTCAAAAAAATACTGTCCACCAAGTCCTGTTTCTCGTAAAAGAATCAGTGATAAACTCGATGTGGAATCAAAAATGGGTGAAGATTAATTCATGAAAAAACGCTTCCCATATTCTTTTCCTTAATTTCTTAAATCTTTTTTTTCGCTTAATTCGTTCATGTTTCATAAGCCGAACACAAATTGTAATTAAATAACATAAAATTGACTACGAGACATTTGATTTTTTGTTAAAATTAAGTAAATAATGAAAGTTCTTGATTTCAGTTTCTTTAAATACGGTTGACAAAAAGACCGAGAGAAGCGTTATATCTGTCAATATGCTTGCTGGTGACGATAAAAATTCGGACAATTTACTCGTGTATCCTATGCCTGTTCCACGCAAAAATGATCTTGATCACGATTACGTTCAAACAACTTCTTCCGAAGTACATTTCCGATTTTCTCTCACACATGGGTTGGGCAAAGGATGAAAAATTTTCTTGTTTGATGTATTTCGCAGTGCTGTAAGTAGCAGTATGAGGGAGAAATAAAGGTCATATAAGAGAAAGTGGAAAAGAAGTGGGTTGTCAAGTGGAACAAAAGAAACAAAAAAATATCTTAACAGTTGTAAACAAATGTTCTATTAATATTTCAGGGTAAAAATCGCAATCTTTCTAGTCAGCCCGTACAATATTTCATTGAAGCATTAAAAAAAGCAAAGTTAGTAAAAGAACTGGAAAAAGAAAAATCAGTTGATTCGGAGAGTTTGTCAAACGAACGACGGTATTTTTTTGATTTTATTCTTTTTTAAGTATCGCTATCTTTCATCAGGACATAATTTCTTTCCCTTAATACCGTTTCATAAGTAAGCAAGACTTCAGGGCCTGTCATTTTTTCGTACAGAGCTGAAAATTCCTTAAAGCCATTAGTCTGTGTTTTTAGAGCGTTATTTTTTTTCCAAAAAAGATTATAATAATTACACACATTTATGTAATTTTAGTTTAAATTAAAAAAGAAACATTAATACCCGGACTTTTTTTTAATTAAGGAAATGAAAAAATAGTGCTAATGTTAAAAGATAACAAGAACTGTAAAAACACTTTAGTGATGAAAATACTGATAGGGCAAATTGGCGTGGTTCAAAGGTCGTTGCAACTGATATGAACAGTCTGGCTGTAGCTGAGGCTTCACGAGCCACTGCAGGTCATGGAGAAAAAAGAGTTGAAGAAATTGACACGAGCAAGAAAGCATCTGCAGGTGAATAAGTTGTCAGTCAGTGTATTTGAATTAAGAAAATTAGTAACAAAAAAAGGTGAAAACAATCTTAACCAGCATTACAAATTGAAAGTGTAAATTTTTGATACACATAAATGAAAAACGTTTTTAAAACCAGAAAAAATGGAAAGAAATTCTCTACCGAACTTTGTTCCTTAATTTTTTTACTCCAATTTTAGCTAAAGAGTGCAGTGCAGTTTTTGACAGTACCGATAGTTATGAAAAATCGAGGGAATCTTCCATTGCACATCTTATCAGTGTGGAAGCTAGCAAGAATTATTTTGCTGACTTAGGGTCAAAAATTAATGTTCTTACACCGGTAAGTTCTTTTTTTAACTATTGTGTATGAGAAAATATGCATCAACTAGAAAGAATAACGAAGAGGAAGGTTTTAGAAATTAAATCAATCAGAACAAATTTCTTTAAGATGTTGCGATGCCCGAAAATCTAACGGACATTGATTTTTCAGGATGGCAAACAACCTTTTCAATCAGAATCTACTTTAGAAGCAAAACGTTCAGCAATGCAGGAAGAACAGAAATTAGTTTGCTCCTTTTATAATAAGACACAGATAATTCAAGCAAGGTATTTCATTGGAACTTTATATGCTTAGCTATAGTCATTAACCCTCTCCATTGTCCTCAATCCACATTTATCTGTCTTTGTCTGGTAAAACAGGAACTTAGATATTGCTTATATTTGAATAGAAAAATAGTTAGTGACCAAAAATGGTTAATGAATATTGTAGTGTTGTTATTATCTAAGTTTGCTTTACGAACACTTGAACAGCGAAGTATTCAGCAAGAATAATTTATGTGAAATAGTAGTCAGTTGTTATTTTGACCATAATTTTTATTCATCATTATATTTTACTTTACTTTAAGCCTTGAAAATCCTCCATCAAAAGACTACTATACGGATGAGGATCTATACTTCATGACTGAAGATGAACAAATTTTTGCGGTTGGTTAACCTCTTTAAAAGTTTGCTTTGTGTAATTATTTGTTATGATTAAATAAAAGC
This sequence comes from Acanthocheilonema viteae, assembly GCA_900537255.1. Taxonomy (NCBI): domain Eukaryota; kingdom Metazoa; phylum Nematoda; class Chromadorea; order Rhabditida; family Onchocercidae; genus Acanthocheilonema; species Acanthocheilonema viteae. The sequence goes on along the minus strand of UPTC01002174.1, from coordinate 6,576 downwards.
ATGATTGAGTTTAGGCCTGTAAACGTAGTATTGCTGATCAGCTTCGGAAAGACAATGAAACTTCTGCAACAATATCGCTAAATAGTGATGAAGAGGTTTGCCGTTTTTCGCATAATCATCAAAAAATGTCAAGTTTTAAGAAAAAATTTCGATTGTATTTCAGAGATCGCGTATGCAATGTGCACATGAACTGATGGACCAGAAATTGTCTCCTAACATTGACAAAGATTTAGAAGTAGACGTCGAAGTGGTTGAAGAAACAGCAGACTACACACAGAAGTTTGAAAAACAAGAAAGCGAGCAAAGCGTAGATAAACTAATGATCCAGAAATCATCATCTGACACTAATATAAATCTCAATGTAGACAAAATGGTTATGGAAACAGGAGATCATCCGGAGAATTTTAAACAACAGAAAGGTGAACGAAGTGCAAATTTTTTTTAATTTTAAAAAGCAAGGAGGAAAATTTGAAGGCGGGTGGAATTTTGATTCTAACTACATATAAGAGATAATTGAATGTGATTATGAAGATAAAGTTGAAGTTGAGGCCCTAGGAGGACGGGCAAACACAAAGAAATGACTAAAATATTTCTGGAATTAAAGGTGAGAATATGAACAAGCTATTTGAATCGTTCGAAAACGCTGCACTGACTACTGACATCAATAAGTTATTTGTGCCTGAGGATCACAGTGATAAACAGGAAAGGACTAATGAACCCGAGTTTTGTCCCGATTGTGAATGGACAACTTCGAGAAATACGGGTAGTACGGTTGATGAGGTTAGATAAATAATGTTACGTCTATAATTAATAATCATGGTCAATATTTACTGAGGGTTTTAAAACTTCGTTTTATCTTCCAAAATAATAATTCCAATTATTCTGCCGAAAATTTTCTAGCCAAAATTTTGTAGATGTCACAATAATTTTTTTGCCGAAATTTTTTGAATGTTCAGCTAAAATCGTTTGGATTCAGATCAGTGCCAGACGAAAAACGTAATAAAAAAGACATTCCTTTCATACCAATACAATTATTATTTTGTACTAAACATATGGTAACTTACCGCAATAGGTGAATTTCTGTTTTAAGTTATGATATCAATTTCAGAATACAATGGATGCAACAGAAAAGACATCTTCACGTAAGCTAAATTTTACATAACATTACTTTTATTTTCCTGCAGAGTTTTCCCTTGATACTCGTTATTTTTATAGAGCCAACGTGTGACACGCAGTTCCTTGAATCTTCATCACCTAATCTTCGTCGATACTTGACTTACAGCAATTATCCTCTCCCTGCAACCACGTCTTTATCACTTAAACATCCGAATGACGATGAAGCTTCTAAATTGCTGATCAAATCATTGCCATCTGCAAACAATGATTTGGACGTGGAAAGCATTGGAAACTCGGACGACGAGTCATCGCAGAGCAGTATCAGTGATGGTTTTTCTAACAAAGACGCAGTAAGTTTTAGGCTATAAATTAAAGATATGATTGAATCACGAGAAAAAGTAAGCAACTTTGAATGATGTAAGATTTTCGGTTCTGGAGTTCTGTCTCTCACGAGCTCATAGGTAATCGACTACAATTGCACCGAAAACTGAAACGAAATCAGTTAGTTTTTACTAGTTTATAGAGATTCTCTACAACAACAATAATGAAGTATTTACAGAGAATGAGCTTAAGGACACCTGTGATGAAGTAGAGTTCGAAATCAGTGAACTACATATTTCTTATTTAAAGAATGTAAAGAATAAGCAAGCTAGATGTTCGTTAAAAATAGGCTTGCGGAATTATTTCTTAGAAAACTGACTCTTATTTGGTAATATTTTCATTGTTTAAGGATGAAGTCTTCGAGGTATTTGGTCCACAACCAATTCCATATATACCGTTAAGCTATGACAATCGACAATCCATTTGTATGTGTCTTGGCATGGTTTTCAACGTTGATTGGATGCAAGTTTCAATTTCAATTTTGAACATTGTTTTTGGGCGTTAAGCAGGAATCCATTATTTCTAGCAGTAATTAATCAGTGTGCTATTGCTTTCAAGTTACTCAAAACAGCGCCCAATACAGTGATTGAATGGTTATATGTTCCCTCATCTCTTAAGGTCCTAATTGATGTAACATTGTCTGGGGTTCTGTCTAATACCCGTCGGACACAAAGCAAGACTCTAAGTTCTATCGTGTCCCTTACATGACTCATTCATCGCCCACATCGCTACAGTTGTTTTCGCTGAATTAAATATATTGGATTAGCAATAAATTGCAGGGTTCAATGCCCAGTTATAGAAATGGACCTCTATGACAGACCAATTCAACTGGTTGATATCGAAGCGATCTGTAACTGCCTTTTTCAGTCACTGGCTTATTATATCGCTGGTAGTGAAAGAGATTATCAACTGCTTCGAAATTCTGTAATTTTATTTTTGATCAAAATTGATTTGAAAGAAATTCTTGAAAGTTTCAATAATTAGTCGATAGTTAGGAATTGTTATTATAGTTCTTATTTTCTAGATTATTCGCTTTGAGATGGATCATCCAGTTGAATTTGCTGCTATAAAGGGTTGGACAAAGAACCAGTGGATGTGTCATATAAGATTGTTAACAGAAATTGGGTTAGGAGCTGATCTAGAACTTTACGCTTTCGCAACAATGTTTGATATTGATGTTTGGGTTTTTCATAAGGGACAGTGGCATTGTTATAGACCAAGGTTCCAAATGCTCGAAGGTAAATCCCAAGGTAAGCCAGTGTATACATATATCCATGCCTATGTCTAGAAATTCAGAAAATTGATCTTAGTTTATATCCTTGCATAAACCTGAAATTCGTTCTGCATAAGCTTTTCAAACCAAAAAAGTCAGTCGGATTAAGCGGCCAAGAATACTTAATGGTATTATTAGAAATAATGAAGTAGTGCAGAAATTTGTTCAGGTTATATTAAAAAATGAGACCTAAATTTTTTCCCCGGTTTTAAACCTCTTTTAAAATTATCTGGGACTTGAGCTGTCTGAATAATTGATGTAATTTGTCATACTCTTCAGTTTTTTTCTGGATTTCTTAAAATTTCAATCAATTTGTATTAAAATTTTTAGAAATAAGTGTTGGAAACTATCGTATTGGTGAAAACGAGGGTGTTTATCTGATGTATGAAAATTGTCTATTTTCTCCGGTGCTCATACCTTCGGTACAAAAAACTTCTGCATTACGTATTTATTATCGAAAATTCTGTAATAGAAAAGATTACCAGCTCTGCAAACTTTTTGGTATGAGCAAGTGACCTGTGATTTTGTGATGCTTCCTTGTGAAAAATTAAATTTAGAATGAAATCTTCCTCAACAAACTTATACCCACGAACTCAGATGATAGCAGCGATAATACTAATTTTACGCAAGATGTTCAGCCAAAGGTAAATTTGTTTGCTTATGAAATTTTCACTATAGCTATCTCACTAGCAAAAGAATCTACACTCTCTATAATGGAAATAAACTTTCGTGATACGAGTATTACGAATTATTATCAGTAAATTTTCCACATTTGTGAAGTAGGATTCAAAAGGGAAAAAAAGAATATTGACATTATGAAATTTCCTACTATTACATATTCGACTTCTCCTTTTCTACATTTTTTCAATCCAAATATTCTAATTTAGGATGGATTTTATGACCATAACGATGACGTGTTTTTTGATACAGTTACTACTACTCAAGTAAGTTTTAAATAATTATTACCAAATTCTCTATATTTGTGAAGTAGGATTCAAAACGGAAAAAAAGAATGCTGACATTATGAAATTTCCCACTATTATATATTCCACTCCTTTCCTGCATTTTTTTCAATCTAAATATTCTAATTTAGGATGAAGTTCATGACGATAACGATGACATATTTTCTGATGCAGCTGCTACTATTTATGTGAGTTTTAGATAATTATTACTAAATTTTCCATATTTGTGAGGCACAATTCAAAACGGAAAAAAAGATGCTGACATTATGAAATTATGAAATTTTCCACTATTACGTATTCGACTCCTTTCCTACATTTTTCGAATTTAGGATGAAGTTTATGACGATAACGATGACGTGCTTTTTGATACAGCTACTACTACTCACGTAAATTTTACAAATGTGCTTTTTTTTATGTCTATATTGAGGAAGATCATTTAATGGAGACTGTGCCGTGAGATTTCAATTTCTTCACCTTTTTAGGTGTTCTAGTTAAAATCAATCATTAATCGTTTAAGTGAACCAATTCTCATTTACTGATAAATGAATACTATTAGTCAGAAAAGATATGATAATGATGTGCACAACTGATGAGTTTGTTTTGAGGAAGATACCACGCAGGAGTCGTATCGACTTATATCTGTTGTCAGTCATTTGGGACAAACAACAGACAGGGGTAAGTATGGCGGATGTATTTCTAAAAGTTTAAAACACATATTTAAAATATCTTTTTGACATAAGCTCCACTGATGTTTTGAGGATTGAGTTTCGCTTCATATTTCTATCCTTCCTTAGTTTGCTAACTATTTCGATCTTCTAAAAGCCAAAAGCAAAAAAAGTGTCATGAAATTTAAGAGAACCATTTTTCGGTATAGGTCACTATATATGTGATGCTTGGTGCAATAAATCGAAAAGCTGGCTATTCTGTAACGATGAGTCAATCATACCTATTGATGAAAAATCAGTGTTGGGCAGATGCCGTACTGGATACGTCTATTTGTACCTTAATAGGTGAGAATGCTTCAAGTTTTCTATATAGTCATTATTGAAATGAAAGTCTCAATAATTTTTACGTATTTTATATTTATGCTAACCAAGTAATGAGTCTCGTACTACTTGCTTTTTCTGTAGGTCAAGCAATTAAATCTAGAAGACATCGTTAATTTGATTCATCAAACGCTGAATCTAAACTCTAAACATGTGCCAAAAAAATTCATCTCATTCTTTTATGAAGAGGTACATAATTTGAACCAAAAGCGTGATTATTACACAGTCGTTATTTAATGAATATATTTCGTGTTTCTCCTATAATAGAATACTCTTGCATTAATTTATACGACAGTTTTTTAGCGAACTATTCGAAAGTCAGTGATTACAGAAGGTGCATTCTAATATTTCTCGACTAAATCATCCAAATCGATTCAACCTTGATCGTCAATTTGAATTTTTGCATTGTTTCCTTAATTACATTTATTCTGTATATGTACTCTAATGTTGTTGCTGTTAACTGTTGATGCTATTCACTGGAATTTATCATCGAAGTTCTACTTTTTTTTGTTGAAAAAAAATGTTAGAATTTTTATATTAGGGATCTTAAAAAAAATATATATATATCAAATGAGTAAATTTGATATATATTTTTAAAAATCTGAAGGACTTAAAAGAATTTTATCCTTTTCTCTAATTACAGAAATTCTGTAGTATTAATTCCGGTTACTTTTTTCAACTGTTGCGATGCATAGAGTCTGTATACGCAATTTTATGTAAAATTCAAACCCTTGTTCTGTATAACTGTTTTAATCAAATGAAAAAATGAGATGACCGGTGACAAAGTTTTTGTACACCGTATATAATCTGGTGGTAATGGTGAAACATACATTTTCTCCTGCTTTGTATACCACACATGCATTTCAGTTGATTATACTATCCACTATTTGGTTTTGATAAAGTGAAATAATGCAAAATGCAATAAACTTGATATTGTTAGATTAATGATTCGTTACAGATTATTTCGTAGACGTGTTTAAGAAGACTGTTGAAATTTCAATTATCAAAGGATGCTTCCAAAATAATTTATGTTTTTTTTTTTCTTTTTCTTGCATACCGTAAGAATGCAAATATGCAACCATTCACTCATACCACAATGGGGATTTTAAGCATATACATTTTTTGCTTTCATAATGTATTACTTTGAAATTGATTTTTTTTGCAGCATAAGCTAGACATTACTTTAAGTACAAATATTTTACCATTTAATGGTAGTAACTCGAAATTCTTATCCTTTGGGAATAATTATCACCTAGTTTAGTAATTACAATAACTGTGAGACTGGATTATATCGTGTTACTTTTATAATTAACTTCCACAATATATTCAAAACATAGAATTCTTCAATAATCAATTTCTTTTTGCTACTGTAACATTTTATTTGATCATAAATTTTTAAACTTTTTTCATTTGTCTTTTCTTTTTTTATTTTTTCTCCTAATGTAATTAATTTCGTTTATAATCTAATTGAAAGATAAACATAAATTGCAAACATGCAATTTGTAGTTATTTAACTAATTAGTTAAACACGTTATCGTTTCTAGTAGGCAAGGAAAAAAGATTAAGCCTTTCTTTTGTATGGGAAGCACATTATCATATTGTGTATTTTACATAACAAATATAGATTAAAGTAAAATGAAATTTTGAAAAATTCAATAAAGCGTAGTAACTGTAGTAGAGTTGTAGTGATTGATTATAGTCGTACATTAGTTGTAATATAGTTGTGGTTGTCGCTCTAGTAGTTTATTGTTGCTGCTGTCGTTGTTGTTGTTGTTTGTTGTTGTTGTTTATTGTTGTT
>UPTC01002173.1:0-10068 GCA_900537255.1 Acanthocheilonema viteae | reverse complement strand
TTTACGCTAAATTAATCACAAATTTAATTTACTTTTACAATTAAGCATTTCAAAACATTTGTTCAAAGGACAAATAAATTAATAAAGAGAAGTTGCTATGTTTGGTTATAGTTTAAAAAAGTAAGCAGCAAAAAAATAATAGAAGTTACAAATTTATTTTACATGATTGAAAAATGAGATATGTAAATATATGGCAGTTACATTAATGAATATCGTCCTTATAACATCTATCAAGCAAAATGTTTGTTAGATTTTTTAGTAATTAAGTAATAAGTTTTTAAAAATTTATTACCTAATTACTAGCAAATTTTTGTGTGAAAATATTTTGCATCTTTTAGAGAAGTTGAGGGAACAATGTTACTTGAAAAGCGAACATCATTAAAAGCGAAATTATTATCATTCGATGATTCCTTGTTGCAATCACCCGGAAATTTGCAATCCACCGCAGCATTACCATCAGCATCCTGCGGTAAAGACAAGTAAAATTACTATTAACCGAAATTGAAAATTTACTACTCAAAATCAAGAACTTGATAAATAATATTAATTAAAATAAAGTGCGGCCGTGTGGCACCGGTGGTTCAGTGGTAGAATGCTCGCCTGCCACGCGGGCGGCCCGGGTTCGATTCCCGGCCGGTGCAGATTGATTCTTGCACTTTGCGAGTTCCTTTTGCTGAATGACAATTCCTTTGTATTCGAAATAAAAACTTTTGTCTTTTTTTGAGATACCGCATCATTGTCGCTTTACATGACTGGTGCTGACAAGAATCGTTGTTCGATTTCAAAGCGACAAAATACACAATTTTCAACATTGTCTGCAAGGTGAAAATTAAATTATTGTTCATATTTATTTGCTTATTTAATTATACATTTCAGTAATTTTTACTTGTTTACTGAAATATTACTGTATGCTTACATTTTTTTACATTCAACTGTTAACTTGAATTTCATGCATGCAATATATTTCATTCATATTAAAAGAGTAAAATAAACATTTGTTATTTCCAATAAATTTTGGTATTTTACGTAAACGATCGTTTTTCTTTTTATTTACGTGTACTTAGCAATTACATTTAATGATGTGTAACGTTTAGAAGTGGATATATAAGAAGTATGAAGCAATCACGTATCATTTTCTATTTGTTATTATCCATGAATTAGAAAAACGTTCAATTGGTTAATAATGATGATAATTTTCAATCGGTTGATGACAATGATAACTTTCAATCGATGTTTTTCTAACAATTTTGGGAAAAATTTTTGAGAAATAAAAAAACAGAGAAATTTTCAGATCGAAACAGCTATTATCGGTACCAGTAAACCGGAATTTATCAACACAAACATCAGCGATACCAGAAGTTCAGCGAGAGCAACATTTATCAACACATGGACGTAGACGGAAGAAACAAATCAGTAATATTAATGCTAATCAACCACCTATCTTATCAGTACCACAATATTCAACTTTTGTAATGCCATCTACAAGTAATGATTTAAAAGAGACACAGGTAAGCCAAATGTGTTTTACAATTTTTTTGCTTTCCTTTTTAACTTAACAATTATGAAATTTATTCTAAGATTTTTAAATTTTTATGTAACTCTACAATTTTTATGCTGCTCTTTTTCGGATTCTTTAGTATCAAACCTTGTTTTCGAATTCAAACATTTAATTTTTTTTGAAATTCTCAAAATTCTTTGCTTTCAGATGCAAGAACAACAAATAATAGCTGCTGCTAAAGCAGCTGCATGTATGAGTGCTACTCGAATACCGCGAATAACTCAAAGTGAAAATTTAATTCATGGAGTATCGGGAGCAAATTCATCAATGATCCCGGGAATATTTCAACTGCCTCAGGTATTAGCAAATTAATTTTCTTTTTTCATTACTTCCCTTTACAATTAAAAATTTTTTCAATTAACATAATGTAATTTCATCACTGATAATAATCAATCCTATCATTTTTAGGATCTAACCAGTTTCTCGGGATTAACGGCATATTTTTCCTCCGATAATAACACCGGTGCAGTAAGACATGATCAAAGTTATCAGTGGTCATCATTATCATCAACCAAAGCAAACTATTGGCCATCATCATCTGACCTGTACTATCAGAATTATATGACTAATAATGCTGGTTAGTTAAATGAATCATTTTCAATTACGTGGAAAGAAAAATGAGAATGATGGTATCAACTGAAATAGTCTTAGTCTAATTAATGATTACAATAATGATTTATTATTGAACTGCTAGCAGGAAGATAAGATTGTAAAATGTTAGAATGTTTCAAACTAATGATTAATATTGGAATTTATCCTACACTTTACACAATTATCCTCGCTTATACCGGAAATATTTCAAATATTGACGAATGATTGTCCACTGATATATCCATTCATTTATCATTATTACAGTTTCTTTCCTTTCTAAAAAAGTAATACAAAAGAAAGAAGGAAAAAAAAAATTTTTCAATTATCTTTTTTCTACCAGATTATACCACAGCAATTTCGAGTGGATTTTATCCATCTCAAATGGATCAAAGTAATTTGGTACCTGCAAGGAATTGTGTGGAATATCCAGCATTGTTTACCACCAACGATTTACCTTCTACAGGTATTTACCTCCGAGATAGAGCAGAGAAAGTTTGATTCATCCTAATGAAATCTATATCTACCGATCATAATTAAAGATTTCATTCAGGATATGAAAGTATAAAATTCGATTATTTTTTAATATTATTTCAAACAGTTGGGGACAACAGGTCTTTGTCAGTAGGAAAGTTGCGTGTCAGATTTACTTTCATTTCGCAGTATAACCAATCTAATAATTGATAATCAAACTTAATTTATAGCAAAATTTTAAATTTATATAAAAAATATAGTATTTAAGTGTAACTAAATTTAGGTTCCACTTATACACCAACACCCGCTCAGTTGCTGTTATCGTCATCGGAATTATTGCAACCACCGGCTGTTGTACAACCAACAAATTCGATGTTCAAATCGACGGTATTATTTGATAGACCGGAACACTCAACAACAGATGTAAGTTTCCGGAATGATTTCTCTAAATAATATAAGTTACAAGTAATTGAAAATTTTCAAACTTTAGTAATTTACTAAATTTTCTATTCTCAATAATTATCAGTGAAAAAAAATCAATTGGTAAAATAATCTTTTAAGTAAAATAACACTCAAATTTTTGTTGAACGGGAAATTTTTCTCTATAAATTAAATAATTAGGCGAATTGAAAATTTTAGTTAATTTGATGGATTTCCGATGGTAACGTATCTTTTTTTGCAGACATTTAGTGCAACTATCAGTGATTACACTCAATCAATGCAAATGATAACGGGTGATAATGGTGGAACGATGATAAATTGTAGCAATACAACAAGTTCGACGAATTTTAATCTCATTTCCGAAGTAACAAATACCCTCCTTGGATAAAAACCCTCACTGATAGTGCTTCATTATTTATGATAATATTTAACTGATATAAATAAATGTTTACAGTTCAAAGGATCATTAATAGAAAAAATCAAAAAATCTTTGCTTTTAAAAAAAATTGCATTAAAACGAAAATAAAACCTTTTCTTTTTCTTTAAAAAATATCTAGAATTTTTTGTTTATAATTAGTTTGGTATGTCATTAATGTAAAAGAAAAGATCAAATGGTATGTGTATGTCTTATCAGCTAGTCTTTCTAATCATTTACTTCAATTTTCAATAATTTTAATCGGAATAATCAAAATTTTCATTTAATTTACCATATTTATCAGATAAACATTAATAATTGCTGTATATTTATTACAAATTTCCCATTTCTGTACCATTTTCATAAATAAATTTCAATGTCTAATCTTTCTTTCGTTCATTTCATTAACAATAAAATGCAAACAACATCTTTTATTGTCACAGAAATGGGAGGAAACGGGAAGGAGCGGAAAGATAAGCGGATTTGTTGGTATCAGTCAGTGAGGTGCAACGCAGATGGAATGAAAATCAGTTTGATGAATAATAAATTAGAAATGGATTTCTGTCTCGGCGTATGCATTCTGCATTTAAAGGCAATGATAATTCATCCATTGGTGTCGTTATTATTCCATTTGAACTCATCCATCTTTTTTCCTTTTTGTTGTTTTGTTTTGTAAACAGCAGCAGTAATAACAACAACAAAAAGAACAACAATAACAATATTCATTTCTTAAATGAAACAGAATACTCATTATTTGAAATTAAAATGATGTTTCTTTTCTATCTTAATTTCGAAAGCAAAGTGTGTTGTGAATTTGAGAGTCCATAAAGAAGAAAAAAGGCAATTATAATAAATGCAAATTTATTTTACCAAAAACTGGACAAAATTTAAAAGAATTCACTTCTCATTCGTCATTTTCATTATCGTTAATGTGACAGCTGAAAGGACGCGAGTTGAAAGAGATGAATGAAATGATAAAAAGTAAAGTAAATGAAATAAAATTCTAACCTCATTGAGATTATAATTCTCACATAAAATAACCATTACGATAGTTTTAAGTGAAAATTATTAAATTTTGATTTACAAGAAAAATATAGCAAGAAAATCTCACTTTGATTTGTACTGGAAATACTGTTAAATTGAAAATGTAGGTAAATGAGCAATTCATACAACACTTTAATCTTGTCGGTAAACAACAAAAGAGTAATTTTCTGTGTCAGGAAAGCGATTGTATTTAAAAAGATTCTGTTCAGATAACCGGAACAACAAAAAAGTGTATGAAAAAGTATCATTCATCTCCCCTTCCTTCCATCTTTCGGAATGTATACCGTGTCAGGATTTCAAATTTATTTACAAGTTTTTACAAGTTTAGATTTGTAATTTTTAAGCTTTATCATTCATGTCAATTCCAAAACGGCAAATTTCGATTATAACAAAAATGAGTTAATTGTAAAATATATATACAAATATACAAGCAATGGATAAGCATATACATAGCAAATTTTCGTAATTCTCGAAAGTTGATATTCAAGAAATATTATATTGATAAGGAACAAAGAACCGTATATTATACATTGATATGGAACCGTAAATTAATTGTGAAATATCAAAATTTAAAAATATTGGAAGTATAAAGTTATGGAAATTTTATTAGTTTTATTTATATAACTGCTATCACAATTCTTACAAAATTAAAAAAAAAATTTAAAATATACTAGGTAAGTGTTAAATGATTAAAATTTGATAAATTTATGGGAGATAAAAGCAAAGTGATATGTTTATAATGAGGTAGGATGAATGATAACAGGTATCTTTCATCATTTCAATCATTTTCATACTCATGAAAAAGACTTAATTTGTTTCTCATCTTAGAAGCCGAACCAAACTTCACCTATAACTTCAAAATCCTTATTTTATCATTATCATCGTCATCCTCACCACTGATAACATCATAATCCAACATAATCACATGATTTAAGGCTATAGAATTGAACACCGATTCTGATGTCGGAATTGGTGTTGCTGTTGTTGTTGTTGTTGTTGTTGTTGTTGTTGTTGTTGTTGTTGTTGTCATACTATCCGGTAATGCAACAGGATTAAACACATTAATCTCATCGTTATCCGTATCATTACCGATAACAGTATCACTATCACTATCAAAATTTTCAGTGCTAGTATAACTATTGCTACTAACATTACCAGTATCATTATCACGGGAATTATTAAAACAACCAAGAGAATCAATAGTTTGTCCTGTGTCATATGACGATGAGCTAATACGATCAACATGTTCTAAATCAGACCCGTAACAACAAATTCGTTGAACTGCTGCGAATTCTTTTCCTGTAGTCGTAACATTTGAGTCTCCGGAATTCGAACGTAAATTCATCGATTGCTTCGGATTGGAAATTTCTGCAAGATTTGGTCGCACCATTATTCGTCTCCTTAACGGATATTTGCTAATTTCGATTACTCCATGAGTTGATATTATCGATGGGATTTGAATGATGCTCCGCTCGGCGTCACTTACAGTTTCGGTAATGTTCGAACCAGCAGATGAAGCAGGCGATGTTCCGGCTGACGGTAGTGAATTCACTAATGATTTGCTCAGTGATAATGAACGTAAATAGGCCCCTGAAAAAATGAGAAGGAAAATTTTTTTAGTTCAATGATTAACTAAAATAACTGCAAATGCATATTTTAAAAAACTGTGAAAAAAATTGAAGAGAACAGACTTCGCCGTTATTTTTTTTCCTTCGTTCAAACATTTCAATTTTAAATTAATAATTATTAATTGGAGGAAAAAAAGAAAGATAAAAACAAACTATTCAAAATTTTTTGTTCTTCAATATCAATCAAATTCAACTGATACAATTTATCGTTCAAAATTTTTCGCAATTTAATTGCTCGGGCAATCAAATCGATACGCTGTCGAATATTTTCAAAAATGACGATCATTCGCATCTGATGATATGAACCAATTAGTTTCACCAATTCTTCATGAGTCATAGCTGTCACAACATGACCATTTATCGATATGATCATATCACCTACAATTTAAGCAAACAATAAATTCCGTATTTCTAAAAAATTCTCGGTTAGCAAATAATTTCTTGAATTTAATTAAAAAATGAAACAAAAAGAACACCTGCACGAATACCAGCATCGGCAGCTGGACTATCAAGTTGAACATAATCTATGTAAGTCACTTTTGAAGGCATATCATCACCTTTCCGTTTCAATAAATACGTCTGCAAGAAAAAAAATAAATTGAAAATTAATTTCGAAGAATTTTTATTTTTATTTAAGTATGTGCGAAAGAAAATTTAGTTGTTGAAAAATTTTGGGAAAAAAGGTTTACTATTGATCTGAATTTTTATCACTTAACTGCGTTCCAACCTATCTTATCACTCATCTGAATTCCATTCTATCCTATCATCCACATTTCTACCTGTAAAGTAAAACCAAATGGTTCGTCATTGTTTCGGGTAACAACAACCGTACGACGCCGCCGATTTGAATGCGGATCTGTGATCACTTTCTGATCCACCGATACCGCATCCAACACTTTCTGAAAGCATTCTTTCCATCCTGTTGTTAAGTTTTAAAATTTATTATATCAAAATTATATCATAGCATTACAGTAATTCATTATGTCATTGTATATCAGAATTTAAAGAAAATGCAACAAATTTCAAAAATTACCAAATATAAAAAGAAAATCTTTTTCTTACAAATTAATTTTAAGAAAAGAAATTTAAAAAAAAAAATTTAAAAAAACAATGAATACTTGGACGTTTTCTTCATCATCCACATAAAATTTGCTCCATAATTTTGCTTTGTCAAGTGATGTAAATGAATGATAGAATGGAGAACGGGTGATATTCTCGAGAAATGTTCGACTAAATGATGAAGATGTTGATGGTGATAATCTGCAAACATACAAAATTGAATATATGACATACAGATTTGCTGATTTCGATGATGATCCAAATTTTATATAGCAATATAAATTATATAAAGTTGTGCAAATTTAAAACAATTCAATCTAATTGCGGGTTTGTTTATTGTATGCGTATCACTAATAACAATAACAATAACAATAATAACAAATAACAATAATAATTTACTATGTAATTAAACTAATTTTAGCCCACAGTAAAATTCCCATTGATATTGTTCAAAAACAAAAATGGAAAAAAAAAAAACTGGACAAAGAACTTACGATTTGACAGATTTTAATGTTGTAGAAGAAATGGACAATGGCCAATTAAACATGATATTCTTTTACTCGCTTTTAGATTTATTCTCCAATCACTGAGGTCATCATAGCATATGGTCAAATGTGCCATATATGAATTAATACTTACAGACAGATATATTTATAACAAATCAATCGACAGTAAGAACCAAACATTCCGGAAATAATTCATGCTCTAAAATTAATTAATAAATACTATTTGTATGGTGAAGAATAGTAATGATAACTATGATAACGATAATAATAATGATAATAAACAGCAATAAATATTCCATCAATTTCATTTAATCGTTTCAAAAAAAAAAAAAAAATTTCACAACAATAAGTAAAGAGAAAGAAAGATTGGAAGAAAGAAATTCTTTCGATACATTCACAAACACATATTACAACGTATATTATTAAGGCAATGGCTAAGATTGATATCCATTTTTTTTTCTCTTCCTTTTTTTTTCTAAAATTCACAACTAACTGAAAAGAAAACGGAAAAGAAGAAAAAAAAACAATTGGAAAAAAGAGAATTCGTTGAAGGAAAAATAAAAGAAGATAAAAAAATTAAATGAATGAATGAAATGGAAGGAATGGAAGAAATAAAAAATAAATGAATGAACGAATAGACGGATAAATAGTAGAAGGAGGATTTTTCATTGGAAAAAGAAAAATACGTATTAAAATTAATCAAATTTTTTTATCATTTCTTTCTCAACCTATTTTGGAATTTTGAATGAATACATAACATCGATGAAACCATGATGAATTGATGAATTGAAGGATGATATAATATCATCAGATGATAAAAGGTCAAATAATAGGAGTGAGATGAAAAAATTTAAATTGCAAAACTGCGAAGATTAACGTAATCTGAATATAAATGAAAAATTCGACATTCATGAATTAATACGTGAAAATTGGAAATTAAGTTAAATTTATTGTCAAGAAAACATAAAAAATTACATTTTTAAAGAATCAAACTTAAAAGGAAAAACTTTTAAGTGAAAATTTTATACATGTTTCCGTGTATGTTGAATATATCATATTCATATGTTCACCTATAATTAAATCAGCATGTGTGTAATTAAATCCTTTTTTAACAACAATAATTTGAACAAATTTTAAAAAATCGATAGAAAAGCTGACCGACTAGTCTGACTGACTGATTGAATTATAATAAAACGGAGTAAACTGTGTAAATGAATAACCGGCTTCTAAAATGTCAAATTGCATTAAATTTCAACAAGTAGATGATGTAGCGCAGTAAATTTCTATCACCATCTAATGAATGATAAAAATTATTGTCATTTATTAATCGTAAAAAAAAATATGTTCTGAAAAAATTTAAGAGAAAACTCAAACAAAAAAAGAAAATATTTAAAGTTAAAACAATTTGAAATAATAAAATAATTAAGTAAATTGAAGGAATCCGAAAAAGAATAGAACAGGAAAAAGCGGAAGAAGGAAACGAAATTACCTATTTTGATTTGTTTCTCTCAAAATGTCACAACTAAATAATTTTGTTAAAAGAAGAATGGATGAATGAAAAAAGGACAAACATTTTATGATGTAACTAAATTTAGGTTAATAGGAAATGTTTGCTTCTTCCGACCAAACATAAATCACAACGATGCAAATGTCGCTAACTTCTGCTTGAATAGCATTATAGGAAAATTGAATTTAGATGGTCCAATATGATTCCATCTTAGGAATCATATTGGACCATTTAATTTCAATTTTCATTATCATCGTATTCCGGAAACTGCCGGAACGAATCCGAAAAATACCCAGCATGACAAGAAATACTAACATATCCAAAAAAAAAAATCCAAAAATGTTTTGAAGAGCATCGTGATCTCTAATATTTAAGCAATGATTTTATAATCGAAATACCTATTCAAAATTGTATCAGTGCAATCATTCAAGAAGAATAAAACTAAAATTGTTTAAAAATTTTGCGATTTGAATTCAAAAATAAAAAGAACTGTTAGGCTACAGAAATAGTGAAAATGATTCAAAATAAACAAAAGAACAAAAATAAACAACAACAACAACAACAACAATAACAACTTTAATTTTAAATTATCTCACATTATCGTTAAATAGTATGTTCTAAAGTTTTTTGTAAAGATAAATTAGGATTCAGCAATTATTTCAAATAAATTAAAATGGAACAATACAGACAGACGGACAGACAGACACACACACACACACATATGTATACGACTCAATGATTGTTTAATATTTGTCTAAGATGTTTGCTTTTATTGAGCAGCCATCAGTTAGCATAATGCTAAATTTGTGAATATTATTGATCGCCAACATTCATTTATATATATATAT
>UPTC01002170.1:0-10097 GCA_900537255.1 Acanthocheilonema viteae | reverse complement strand
ATTTTTAAATATTATAAAGGTAAAAGACAAATATTATGCAAAGTAATAGATCGTACCTTTTTTATTTCTAAGATAGTACCGTCCTTAATTACTGTGTTGAAAGTTTTGACAATTTGTTCTTATTCTATATCAGATTAGTACATCAGCAAGCAATAATTAATTTTCACAGGTCTAAGTATTTGATTATAAAGCAATAAATTGGTAATTTGTAGGAAATGACCATGAACATTTTCATTTGAAAATTAATGTGTTGTAAAGATACGTAACAAACGATGATCTTTTTTTAGAAAAGAAAATTTTTTTAATTCAAAAATTATTTACACAATTGTGCTATGAACAAAGTCAAGGTTACGACATAGAATAAAATTACGATATAGGAGAATGATCAACAATAGAACTGGATTGGTTTAATAGAACACGTTTTCATCTTAATTGGGACAACAATTACTTCAAAGATTCACATCATTAGCGTCAATTATTCATTTGTTCTATTTCAACAATGAGCATTTTCGTTCCCTCTGTAATGAAATTGTTTCGAAGTTCATTTTTCATTGCATTTCATCTCAGCCAAAAATCATTGTGTCTAATGTTTTAATCAATAATTATAATCTTTTAATATAAGATTCAGGAAAAAAGAAAATATAAAGCTTAATAACAGAACGTCTTGAATATTCCTAAAAATCCTGAAAAAAATTGTAATATCGATGTAGCATGAAATTCAGTTTGTTATGTAGCTTAAAATCTTTTCAATCGTCAAAAATTTTTATGTGATAACTATTTTATCTCGTTTTATGATTTCCGAAATTACATCTTGTATAACTGTTATCGATTTATTAAATGTGTAGTGAGGCAATTAGAGAATTTGGAAAATAAAGGAGGAGCAGTAAAGAATTTTTATATATTAATTGTCATCAATTAGTGCTTAATTAATGAACCATTTATATTTCAGCAGAATTTGTTTCCAAAACTTGATTTGAAAGGAAAAAATTAAATGAAATCTGAAGTCATTATAAGACATTGTGTTGCCTAAATGCTTATCTCAGTCAGAAAAATAGTCCAGAACTGATTCTTTTTCAATTCAAACATTATAAAGCAAATAATGAAATGACAAGCTCTGGAAGGTAGTGCTCCCACGCGAGAATTAATATATCAGTTTTTGAAACTTAAAATATACGATTGGTTTAATTGTTAGAAATTATAATTGCTTGGGTGATTTGTTTGTTTCTTTACAATTATTAGAAGCAACTCAAGATATTAAATAGATTCTCAAATGACCTGTTCAGCTCGTCTATTTCAGCCGTGCGAACGCTTATGGGAAAAAAATAGCAGTTGTACTGAATGCAACACGTCGGTATGTCACGTTTTTTGCTTTGAAAATACTTATTTAATTTGCTTGAAATTCATTCCAATACAGACGTATGATCACATAAAAAATTATGTCCTATATATTCAAATTTCAGCACATGCTTTCAAATTTCATATTTCTAAGTTTCATTAAAAATAAAGGATTGTAAGAAAAGCTCCTAATCTCATTTTTAACGCCTAAAAAATTAATCACCTTATTTCCTTCACCTTGATATTTTCATACTACTTTAAATCGCAGAATTCATCCGCATAAGGACGGAAGTTCTGAAGCAGAATGATCCCAAAACGTCTACGAAATTAAAATGTCAGGAAATTTTCATATAATTTACTCTGTAAACTTCCAACAGACTTTATTTATTTCTTGTAGAGAAGTTGACATTAATAGAAAACATGAAGTGAGCAATCAATAACAGAAATCGCCAAACATGTCATAAATTACAAATTACCGCCAGTTATTACATATAAGTTTCTTCAACGGAAAAGAAGCGAAGCATGCAAGGAAATTGCATGAAAAATTAATACAAAACAACAAACGTTTTCAAGTAAACAAAATTTGATAATAATCTGCATGTCAACAAGAAAAATTAAAAAAATTGTTAATATACTCAACTCCTCAGGCAGTATTAGCTGTTCAAACTTCGGTGGTGATTATCAGCTTAAAAGAAGGAAAACCTAAAAATTGAAGATATCCAAAAATTCTGCGACTATCCTTTCTTTATCGGCTTCATCCTGGTCAGTCGTGCGTATTGAAATCCTGAATACATTGTTGTTGCTGCAGTAGCACAACTAAAAAATATTTCATTACCTCATATAAGTAATAGATAAATGAAAGTAACAGACAAAAGTAATTACGAAATTTTCTTTGGGAAAAATTTTTTTTAGAAATATTCATTAGTGAATGATAAACTCGACTTACTAAATATAAGTTAGAAAGGGATGACTTGTAAAGCCTAATAAAGGGGCTGCTAGGCTTCCAGCGATTGCACACATTTGAAGTGCCGTATTTACCTAAATTTGTTCAAGTCCAAAATGCAATATCATACAATAATTTTCGCAACAGTTTAGAAATTAGTATTTCCAGGAAATATATCCAATAAAATAAAACCAGTCCAACAGTTACAAGAAATCTCACCAGTACTTCGTAAAATATGTATATCTATAATTGAAGATTTCCTATTAATTGACTAATAAAGCTCAGACTCGTCAATTAAATCAAAAACTAATGTCATAATAATGAGTAATAATAATAACAATAGTTTTAATATATAATAACAATAGCAATAATGATAACAATAATTATAGAATAAATTATTATATGATATATAGGATCTTGTAGCAGGAACAGTTTCAACGAGAATGATAAGGAAATTTTCAATAGCGGTGGCAAAAAGCAATATATGCTGCAGTGGTAGAAGCAATAAGTAGGAGTATTTAACTGATTAGTGATAATTTAGGATAAAATGGTAATTGAATTTGTTAAAGCCAACAATAATGATACAATGTATTTGGCATTTAATTTTTCACAAGAGCTTGTTATCATATAGGCATTTTTTCCAGAAATGATACCAATAGCATTGGCATTGAATAGTACTGACATTTTAATTAATTGACCAACAATTTAAAAATAACTTTTTTGTAGTATTTTGCAATTGAATTTAACAAACTAAAAATAAACTTCCATATTTGTATTTATGTTTATGTCCGACGATAATATGATACAAATAATTGGTGTTTTCTTGAAAATTTCAAGTCATATCATAAGTGTATTACTGCATTAGGTGATTCAAACTTTAAAATTTTATTCATTCAATTTGAAAACGATTCATGTCACAAGGCTTTCTGATTATATTCTTTGGATATTGATAAAACTGTGAGAATGCTTTGAAATTAAATTAAAAGTATGGCACAAAAGTAATGTAATTTTTCGTTGCACTGCTGAAATGATTTTGACTTAATTACTATTTGAAATTTGTAATATAACTATACTCCAATATATTTTAATTGTAAAATATTGATACTAATTTGAAATCAAATTTTACTTTTGAAATTTTTGCAATTCATTTATTGAACCAGCATGCAGAAATAATAATTTAATTCTTATTATGTGGAGAAAAATTTTAATTTAGATATTTGAAATTTGCGATATAATTAAAATACGATCTTTTTAAATTGTTATACATTTATAATCATTTGAAAATTTATAAAAGATCAACATTATTCAGTTATTTTATTTTTAAATTATTAATATTATTTTTTGGTTGAACGTAATGCTGGAACTAACCGATTACCGCAATTATTTTCTCTTTTTGTTGCTTGCTGTAATGGGCTTCAAATACAGTTTGTATTTGCATTTCATTCAATTATTACCTTTTCTTTTTTTTTTCTTACATTTTTCTTTTTTACAGATATTTTTCTTGAAAGTTGCAGAAGAAATTACTGTTAGTCACTTCGTACTGTCATTTTATTTATGGCCTTTAAATGAGTTTAAAGTATGAATTCTTTAGAAGTAGTAGGAGAGAAGAAAAAGTTACGATAAACGAATGAATTTGTTAAATTGTTTGTTTGATCGTAACCAAATAGCGCCTTTCGTTTTTTCCTTTCTTTATTTTATTTAATAGAAAATGATGAAATGGAGCAGTTTAGTTGAATTATTAAATGTGATATGTGTTTATGTGATTTTAATCGAAATGTGACAGGCTATTTTTAGCTGTTTAGATATATAGCTTTGTCAATATCATAAAGGTAAGTGCTATAATTTGTAATTTCAGGATGATCTTATATTTTTGGTCGTTAGCTGTTATCTTGTCATGTAGTATTGTTAATAACGTATTTGCTGGTGGAGGTGGTGGTTATCAACGACCATCATATCAACCACCACAACCATGGCCACGGCCACGTAAACCATATCAACCACGACCATCTCCACCTCCTATGCCTCCTCCATTTCCACCTCCACCTCCACCTCCACCTCCACCTCCTCCATCTCCACCTCTTTGTCCTCCACCTCCTCCCTGTCCTCCTCCACCACCACCTCCTCCATGTCCACCACCGCCACCTCCAATTCCATGTCCTAAACCGCCTCCATGTCCGCCGCCACCACCACCAGTACCTTGTCCACCTCCACCACCACCAAAGCCCTGTCCACCTCCAAGACCTCCACCTCCCTGTCCTCCACAATATTGTCCTCCTGCTCCACTTCCTCCTCCATGTCCAAAACCTCCACCACCAGTGCCTTGTCCACCTCCACCACCACCAAAACCTTGCCCACCTCCACCACCTCCAATGCCATGTCCACCACCAATCCCTTGTCCACCACCTCCACCACCACCACCATGCCCACCTGCATCACCACCAAAACCATGTCCACCTCCACCTCCTTGTCCACCAAAACACTGTCCTCCGCCACCACCACCTGTCTGTCCGAAACCAGTGTGTCCACCTCCATCCTGTCCATCATTGCCATCAAAACCTTGTTCATATACGTCAACTTGCGCATCTCCTCCACTACCATCACCTGCTTGCGTAAGTACCACTAGTTTACTCACATTCAAGAAACATATTGCAGAACTTTAACTGTAATGTAGGATAAAACAAATAAAGGTAATTTTTTCTTTCTATCAATTCAAATTTAAATTTCACCTTAACATCATTTCGAAATTCTCAAAATTCATCATTATGCTCAAATTACAAAGCAAACATAAGAACCTATTCGATAAATCAAAATTATCATCATATTGACATAATCTCTTATAAGTATTACATAATTTGTTTTTTCTTCAAGACTTTTTAGTACATCTACATTCACTTACACTTATTTAATATATAGCATGCATTTACACGTACGTATCTGCACGTACTGACTTCAGGTTTTTATTGATAGGTAGCATCGTTTGCGGTTTATTAAATAAGGACAAATTTTGGAAGTTCACTGTTTGATTCGTAAATTTGACCTTTGGAATCATTGGGTGATCATTATTTAACAGATTTTTTGCTTAAACTTATCTGCCTATTTCATTTTATTTTTACTTCATTACTTTAACGTCTTTGAAATTTTTTCCTTCGTTTGTTTTGCACAAAACTCAATCAAAAGATCGCATAGAAATTGAAGACTTTTAAAGTAAATCTCACAGATCTCTTTTATACTGGCACAGGCAACAAATATAAACTATTAATGATATAACCTAACAGGTATATTATACTAATGTCCTGGAAGCTTATCATGACTTTAAATAGCAAATGAGCATTAGTAATGTAATAATTAATTAATAGCAATATTCAAATATCTTCCAATGATGGAACAATCGATCCAATCAATACAGTAATGCTAGTATAATTGATATATCAATAAATCGGAAAGAACTTTTTTTTTATTCGGAAACTCAAAACTTATTTAAATTATGCATAATTAAATTAATGAAATTATTTTTCCAAATTTATTCCTCCAAATTTTTAATAACAAATATGATCCTAATACTATATTATTTGTCTTATCATTTTCACAGAATGTATTTATTGAAATTACTATTATTATCATAATTGTTATCATTTAATATGGTTGAAATTACTGTATCAGCTAATATTTTTATCATTGCTGGTAATTTATTATTATAGAAAAGTGATGGAGAAATGTGCGCAAAATATGGTCAACGATCAGGAGATGTTGCATCATATTCTTCCGGTAATATAAGATTTGCAGCAAAATCAAAACGAAGACATAGAAGGAACAAACGAGAAGAAATAAATTTCATTGTAAACAATATTTGTAACAGTGAAGATCTGATGAATATTATGGATCAGGTATCGCTTTATTTAAACTTTAATTTAAGACTGATATGAAAGATCATGATAATATGGTTTATAAAAATTCTCGCAGTAATATTATTTTAAAAAGGTAGCTTTATTTTTTTTTTCTGTTTTCCTTCTCAAAAATTTGTTTAATTTCCTAGCTTTTTTTTTTTTTTAAAGAATCTTTTTTTTCTTTTGCTCGTCTCCTAATGTCTTCATTAATTTTTCTCGAGAAATGTAATTGACAAAATTGAAGAAAATGAAAATTTCAAATGAAATATTCCAATACTTTGCGGTTTTCTTTCTTTCTTTCAGAATTTATCAACCAATTTGACAGATTCAAAACGATTGATTCAGAAATTTGCGGAGCAGCAATTAAAACGTGATTTCAATGTGATCTGCACTGATAATTCGTTCACATTTATCACACATGCTACCATATACTGCCAGATTGTTAAATTTAACGTTTCATGCTACGCTTTTTCTGCTCATTAAATTTTACTGCAACTTTTATTTCTTATCAGTTTGTAATAAAAGTATAGTAAAATATACTTTGAACAATAAATGATATACATTGATTGCATATTTATCATTTTACAGCAATTTTTCATCAATTCAAAAACCTTTCAACTGACAATTATGAAAACAAATCAATATCATTGCAATGTTTGTCATCTACAACATTTCACTTTTTTTTGTTTAAAATTAAAATATAAAATGAGATGAACATGTTTTTTTTAAATGCATAGTTATAGCAAATTTATTTAAATTTAAACTAATTTTTTCTTTTCCCGTATTTTGTATCAATATTTGAAAAAATTGTAAATTGAAAATATTGGAAAATATTTTATTTTAAATAAGTTTAGCAAAAAATTTTAGCCTTTAAAATGATAACGGACATTATTGATGATATTTATCAATCTAATAGTATTTGTTGTTAAGAGAAAAAAATAATAATGATTTCTGAATAGAAATGCATTGTAATAATTATCAAAAATCACAATCAAGAGTCATAATGATAAACAAAAATTGTTGATATTAGTAATCCAATCATTCATTTTAATATTAACACTTTAGAGCGTTGTAATTTCATTCGTGCAACTTTTTCTATCGTATATTCTTGACTCATTAAAATTCAAAAAAAAAAAACATTTCGTTTTCTGCTCCTTTAACACTATCAAAGTGCACGATAAGATTCTGAAAGATCATAGTAATAAAACCATAATTGGCAAATCATATGATAGTGTCGGAATGATAATATAAATATTTCACCCGAAATACATTATAATATTTTGATCAGGTTGTTCTGTAATTTAGTTCCAATTCCATTTAAAATTTCTTTTTTTTAAATTCAAATTAGAGTAATAAGGAATTGATTGATGCCGAAATGAAACTCAAACTGGAATTCTGGAATTTCATATCGATGCCGGTGGTTGTATCAGTAAAATAGGCCACTGGAAATTCTCACAGAATGCAGCAGCATTGACGGATGGCGGTGACTGATATCCCGGAACGTATTCCTGAGGAATCCCGGATGTTTCAAGCTTTAAAAAATTTCTGAGTGCTTAACTGTTCGTATATTAACGATACTATTCATTTTTAAATGCTTTTATTTTTTTTGGAATTTATGACCTTTTCAAGTGATTAGATATATGGTTTAATTGTATATTCAAATTAATTAAATGTAAAAATTCTCTACTGGTGGGATTGAATTTCTATTAACTGTTTTTAGTATTTTCGTATATAAGAAGAGTTAATTACGATTTCAGGCTACATGTGAATAGGAATATTCATTTTGGATAGTAATAGAAAATAGTGATTTATGAATAAGTTCTTAAGTATATTTCAGATGACAGAATTGGAAGGTGAAATTGGCAATCATGGATCTGGAAGTTTCGAGATTAATCAGGAAAATGAGGGCAGTATTGCTTTAAGTCCAATTCATTTAGATTACGTAGGTTTTAAATTTATTTTATTAATATTCATTATTAAGTCGTAGGCAAAAAATCTAGAGAAGCTTGAGTGAGATTAGAAGAAATTGGATTGCCAAATAACTCGATCGGATAGAGTTCAGAATTATAAGGAGAACTTCTGTATAGTAGAAAACATATCTGTTTTATTCAGCCGATTGCTCAGACAACAGATGACGTTGATGATTCAAAAGGTGTCGTTGAAAGTGATGGTGAAAAGGATAGTTCATCTCATTCGCAGTTTTCATCACACGAGTTTGTTTTTTTAGTGAAGGATTAACTTTTGATTGCTACTTTTTATGAGAGAGTGACATTTCTGAGTTTTTCCATGTGCGATATATACGAAGGTGCAGTCAGTTATGCACTTATTCATGTTTGAAGTTTGATCATTTAAAGGCTTGATGTACGGATGGTTAGAAATTGTGGAAGTTGCTCAGGCGAAAAAAATTAATGAAGGATAATTGAACGGTAACTTTGTATTTCCATATTTATGAATATAATAGCTCTAATTCAGAACCGAGAGAGAAATGAAAGAGGAAGATGCTGTTGACCACGATAGGGATTTGGAGCAATGTTCCGAAACGAAAGAGAAGATTGACGATGATTATACAAATCCTGCAAATGAGAATGATGAAACGGAAAGAACAAATTCAGTACATGAGGATGATGAGATGGAAAAAACAGATACAAATCACGAAACAAATGATAATGATTCGGATGGAGATGAAGGTTGGTGATAAAACAGATAGTTTTTCTTGCTTATAAGCAGATAAGTACATTGCGTAAAATAAGTACATGGTTTTAATTTCTAGGTAGAATGCTTGTTTCTGTATTCTTAAGCATACCCTAATCATTTTATGAGTGAAAGAATGTTGTTAAAGTGAAAAAGGTTGCAGGCAAACAGGCTGGTCCATCGAAATCACGACGCATTATGTTATCCAGCGATGAAGAAGATAATATAGACACCGCACCAGCGGGAGCAAAGTCGAGGTGGCTGCACTATTATCAATTTCTTGTAATAAGAATATTTATTAGTGATAAAAATTCTCACTATGCAATACGTAAAGAGAAATGCAAGTGTTTGACATTTGAGCATTTGATATTTCTCTATTGGCATTGATGAAATGGGTATTTTTGAAGTAGAATGTCGAAGTTGTGTCCCTAATTTCATTTCATTTCTGATTCATTTGCATCCATATCTATTCCAGAGATGGTTCAGAATCGGAAGGAGATGGGGAGCATGCTGAAGTCGGTGTCGGCGAATTGATGACCAATATATTTGGGGAGGACAGCGATGATGAAAAGGAAAGTGAAGATGCAGTTCAAACAAAGTATCCGGTGCGTAGTTTTGTGGTTTTTAACTTTTGGAGCATATGACATTTCCATATGAGATCTAATCAGTCTTATTTTCCTTCTAGAAACGTTTGAACTAAAAATACCGAGAAAAAGCTGATTGTTTAATAATATAATTCTAATGTTTTCTTCAGCTTGGTATCAAATCTTTTCGATATACATTTAATCTCGACAAAGATTGAGAAAACGAGAGAGGAAGTAATACTTCTATCACTTTTTATTGCTTTTTAATATCTTTCTTTTAATGTCAGGCTGAAGGAAATAGTCAAGAAGGAGATGATGAAGAACCTCGATATGTTCATGATGAAAATGACGAGGATGATGGGTAAAACTTTTTCAAAAAATAAAGCATTTTGTTAGCAATACACATCCAAATAAATATAATTGAATTATAAGACAATTTTATATTTGTTGTGATTTTTAGTATACATTAACCATGATATAGAATGAAATTTTAATGAAGAAATATCAGCTGTCGTCCAATAACCACTACTGAATGACAGTATCAAAAGATCATTCATTCTGTAGACGAGTTTGGGACTTTGACACTATGATGCGTGAAAAAAAAGCGGAGCGACGAAGACCAAGAAGGCGCCGACGAGATGGTTCTATTGATGTTGGCGG
>UPTC01002169.1:0-10101 GCA_900537255.1 Acanthocheilonema viteae | reverse complement strand
AGAAAGCTAAGAGGTAATTAATTAAAGTTTAATGATTGCTTCGTTTCCTTTTTGCGCTTCTATCACCAAAAGAAACTCATTGAGCGAACATTTGTTGTTAATGTTTGCGGATGGATGGGATGCTGAAATTCTTTTCCCATTTTGCAAAACATATACCAATTTCGACGTCACTGTTCCATCAAACGAAAGAGATGTAGTAAGAGAGACAGAGAGGAAAAGAGAGAAAGAAAGTTTGCTTATTTTACCTCTTCTTACCTTCTTCTTTTCATCTATCATTCTCATTCTCGGTCTCAACTATCAATTCAACTTTTTCCCTAATTTTTTCCGCTACCGACTTACTCTTTTTTTTACTGTAACATTGAAGATCCATCCATTCATGTTCATCTATTTTCAATTTCCATTTCCATTTCCTCTTCCTAACGCCCATTCTTCTCAAAATTATTTGATTTATTAAAGTATTGATTGATTTAAATATGAGCAGTGAAGCATATTGTATTGTATAAAAATCATTGTATGCTTAATTTATGCATTTTTTTGTACCTTCGTAGAATGACTGATCTCCACGATTGACACCGAATGACTGATCTGCTCGATTTTCCGGAGATCTATCTATATAGTATCATCGCGATAAACACCATTATCATTACAAACAATTATCACTAATCTTTATTTTCATTATCAATAATAATAGTTGAATTTGATTTGCAGATTTTCTGGCTATCATTTTAGTTAGTTTTTCCAGTCATTAGCTAGCAGGATTTATTTAATCTTACGTCATCATTTGTATCCATAAATAATTATCGAAGACATACAAATATTTCGATTCCTGGACATTTATTCAGTAATTGAAAGTTGCTGCAAAATTTTCCCTAAATTTAACAGAAATAGCTTATACATCATGCAAAATATTACCTGATACACATGTGCCAAAAAATACCTCTTTTAGGACTAAAATTATTTCAAGTTAAAATTTATGATATTTATTGTTATTACCTATCAAATTAAATAAAATAATTTAAGGTATTGATAGCAGTAATATAGTGATATGAAAAAGAAGTGTAGTACTCGAGATCGAACCATTGTCCATTAATTTTGTTGAGGAATAAAATTGAAGCTCTGTGTTCAACAGCTGCATTGCATCAAATTTTTACTAAAGGCATTTCATTCTGTCCGCCACCTTTGGCGCTAAACACCATCAATTGTCCATCATTTTCCGTTCCATTTCCATTCATTTAGTCTTTTTTTATGACCTCAAAATTATTATTAAATTCTTGAAATTTAATATTTACAGCTACTTCCAACATATATGTTCGGTTGTTTATTTTGCTAATTTTAAAAGATTTCATCATATTTCATTTATTCACTAATTTTATTTTATTTTTTTTTTTTGCATAAAACTCATAAGAAAGCTAAAAGGAAAAAAAAAATTTTCAACTTCCTTATGATTTCTATTTTACAGTTTCCATCTTTTTTACCAGTTATTTTCCGCCATTTACATTATTTGTATGTTTTTATTTTTAGATTTTTGTGGGCAATTTGTCAACAATCATCATTTTTGTTAATGTCAAATACTAAAATGAGCCATTTTGCAAGTGGAAAAAAAAATTCTTTTTTTTTTGAATTATTTTAACATTCTAAATCAGTACACATATAAATCTTACAATAAAATGAGCCATAATTTATTTTGATTTGAAATAATTGTCTTAAATATTTATCATTTCATCTCAAATGTCTTTTCGCCTTTTTTTCTCTAATTTCGCAGTATATACGAATATATTCAGTAATCGGAAAAGTATGCATAAACTTTTACATTTTAATCATCATCCAACTTATATTTTAATAATCTTTCTGACAAGAATAAATTATTGGTCAAAAAAATTTGAATAATTTTTCAACATTTTAACAAAATGTCAAGCCGATTTACTAATTACTAATCAATTCAACTATTTATTTACAGAAGTGTTAAATCATTCGAAAACAAAAAAAAAAAAAAAAAGAAATCGGATTTTACAATACTTTTTTCCTATTGATCTTTTACTTTTCAATATGAAATATTTTTGAGAAAAAATGATAATAACTGTATGCATATTACGAGAAAACTTTTCATCCATTCTATAACAAACTTGACCCATTTCTCAAGAAAAATTCTCACCTACTCAACAATCTCACAATGCCTTATGCAAAAAGATTTTGAAAATAATTCAATAAGTCTTCTCTTAACAACAAAACAGATCTATCAAAAGGAAAACTTTTCTTGTCATTATTTAGCATTACAAAATTTTCTAGTATAAAGTCTCATTGACATTATACTAAAGAAAGCCTTCAGAGAAATGTTTTTTTTTTTTTTTAAATTAAAACGGGGAGATGAAAATTCCGAAGAAGTTACATTCTCTGCTATTATTATTTTTTACAGGTAAATCAAATAGTGTGTGTTCAATGCTTATAAATTTAAGCCTTGTTTACTCTGTAATTTCGACTAAAGGATCCGTATTTAATATTTAATTTATTTAAAAGCTTTAATGAAAATTAATTCTTTCGTATGGTTGATTCATCGTAAATAATGGCAAGTTCTACGATTTATTTCTCAGTTATCTCCCTTTTTTTTTTCATCCAAATTTTATAAGTAAGATGAAAAAATCCATAAAGTTGCGTAAATTAAACAAAATTTATCACATACTTATCACTATCACCAACATTATCACTACCGTAATCGTTACCGTCGTCATTATTACTATTGTACAAATTGCCATCATTATCATTATTACTATCGCTATCCTAATCTCCATCTCAATCATATCATTATTGTTATCATTATTTTAGGCGTCATCCCATGATAATGATTGCATTATCATTATCCTAATCACCATCATCATCATTATTATTATCATTAGCCTAATTGTTATCCCAATCATTATCATTATCATAAATAGCAATAGCAGCAGTGTTCTCTCATAAATTAATTCATTTGTCTAATTCTTCCTGATGAATTCAAAAACGGATAGAGCATTACTTAAGCTTTGTATAAAGAAGTGAAAGTATTGAAAATAGGAACTATTCTTTTTTCTCATTTCCCGTTACTCACCCCTTAATGTTGTGGCATTTCTCTGAGACTATGAATTTTTAGCTTTTTTTTCAGATCTTAAAAATTTGAAAAGCATAAATGCTGTTATTATTGACTGTCGTTTTTAGAGAAATAAAATTGGCTATGCATTTTACGCCAATTACATTACTTTATTTCAACGATCAAAGTTAATTTTGTTATGCCGCTTTGGACAAATAAACAAATACTGATTGTATGCATAAATATCTCATTAGTAATATTTACATGTAAATTTGCTACGTCAAAATCCAAAAGATAATTCTTCTCATTTATAAGCTTGTTTAGTAATAGTGAAATTGCAAATATGAACAATCGGGACGGAAAATGATCGGTATTGAAAATAAACCGGGAAATCACGAATCAGAAATGAAATTAATAGAAATTCATCAGATATTATAGATGATAATTTGTCGAAAAGAAAATTAAATGTGACATTTCGGAATTTCAGATAGCCTATACTGTTTGTACCTGAGCGAAAGGTCAACAGTAAACGAATGTTTGCAAGAGATTATTAGATCAAAATCTAAGAAATTATCTTCATGGTTACAAGTAAATTTAACCGATAATAATTTAGTGTTATAAGATTGAACTTTGAAGTTTTCCTTTATGTTTATTACTAATCGAGTTATTATTAACTTATTGCTGCAATAATTTCTTTTTACAGCACTTCTAAAAGTTTATTATCATGAAAAAACTAAACGAGTTGAAAAGATATAAAGCTTAGATTTTTCGGTTTACAAAACTATTCGATTATCAAACAGCATAGAAAATCTTGACTTATTTCCTCATTTAAATAATTTTTTTTAAAATAATTTACCTGTTGCTTGAACCATCTAGAAATATCTGATTTAAGCTGCAGTAGCATATTTCGCATTTTTCCAGAAACATCGAAAAATATATACTTTAGCTATTAGCTATTATAATTAGGTTGTTATTCATGTTTGGTCTAAATTGGAATGTAACAAACTTCACAATACGTGAAATCAATTTTATTCTTTCAAAAGAAGCGGAAATATCGATTTTTGATCGATTTTTACTGCTATTATTAGCCTACATTTCTATTTCATAAAGTAATAAATGTTGTTTGGCAGGTTATTCCTATTAGCTACCGATGTAATTTAAAAAAAAAAAAAAAAATTATTGCTATTTTCATTGTTTACGTAAAGGTGTTAATGATATTTCTGTGATGGAGCAAAAATGTGAAAAACCCTTTTTAAATTGTAAATTTTCATTGTAAACATGGGATAATATCGACTTCATGTTTCCAAGAAATCATACTTTAAGCAATTAGGCTAAACAATTCGTAATCTGAGCAAACGGAATCATTTTCAAATATCTCAAAACTTTTTAAGGTATTTGAATGAATTTTTTTTTCTGCATTTTTCAAAATTTGAACAAAATTTTAACTTTCTTTGTTTGTTTGTTCATTTCCATTTTTTCGACAATATTTCAATATTGAAATATTGTATGATTCGCATATCAGACAAAATATATTTACAATGTTAAGATAATCCATCAATTAGCGCAGAATAATTTGTTGTATGCCATTGAATATTTCAAATTTTTCAAAAATTCCGAAAAGAGAAGTAGCTTTGTATTATGGTTATAATATGCTAATTTAAGCTACAATTTATAAATGGTATTTTGCAAAGAAATATATGGGAAAAGTTTCTCAAATTTTACGCTTTTCACTTTTCTTTAATTTATTTTGAATTAATTTTCATTTTTCAAATGAATACTTTTTTATGAAGTTTTATAAGTTGATAAATCGTATCATTTCTTTAATATTTCACTAATAGTTTAATCATTTTCAATAGGATTTTAATATATAACGAGAAGATTGGAATAGAGAATTTTGAACGAAGTGAAATTACTAAATTCCTCTCTTAAATAGAAATTTGCTCATAATAGATTTGTAATTTCAAGTGCGAAAATAGCTTTATGACCTTTAACATTATTTAGATCTCGCTTCATTGATATGCATCATTATTTTAAACTGATTTTGTATATGTTCTTTTAAGCAAATGAAAATTTTATTAAAACAGATCATATATTTTTTTAAATGTAAATGCTCCATTTTGATTTAAATTCAATTGCTACTTTAATTCCCTTCCAAAAATTGCACTAAAAGAAATTGTGATTGCAAACCTGCATTTAAATTATGCAATTTTCTACCTTTTATAAAAATTTAATGGAAAAGCAGAATGTTATAATCTTAGCTCTCTTTTTAAAATGTATTATATTTTAAGTGCATCACTCTCGATTTTTGAGATTTTATGATTTTTCTTGAAATTTTGCGTCTTTCATTTAAATATTTTCTTATAATCAATTATTGAATTTTAATTATACATATGGATACATATATGCTATGTTGAATTTTTCTTATTTATTTCAGCTATTTTTTTTTCTATATTAATGCAATGTTTATCAAGAAAAGGCAGATAATTTGTATCACAAATTGGCAAATAAAATCAACAATCAAAACATTCGATCGATACTGTTAACAGGAATTTAAGGCATTGCTGTTATTGCTATCATTGCTAATCATAGTATTGTCTCTGTTACTGGAAAATTTCAACTATAAATTAGCAATAATCAAGCTGGCGTTCTGTTTTGCACGATTTGCAACATTTGTAAATCCATTCGTGCCAAATAAAATAATGTGGACAAAACGTGATAAACGTCTTGAGCCTCTTTTTGTTAAGCCAAGCTCAAGCCATACGGAAATGACGAATTATTTTCATTTCCATAATGCATATCCTGGCCAAATGCTGCCTAATGCAGCAATGACAAATTTACTTGGCTCAGCACCTGCCGTACATTGGAAAACAAATAGCGTACGACGCAGACGTTTCGGTTTGTTTCATTTTTGATCCTTTAATTGTATTTTTCATATTCATAGAAATAAACTACCTCAGTTTTTCCTTTATTTTTGTTCTCAATTACGATTGTTAAATGTAAAATTAAGCATTTATTATGTCAGAAGTTAGAATTCCTCTTGCTTAATTTTCATTGATAAACGTGATCTGAGTTATCTCATTAGACGTGTAACTCGGAATATGTTAACGATTTTTTTTAAAGGAGTCAAATGGGGAAAGATTTTTGATATATCACTCAAATTAGTTAATTTTTTTTTTTTGATTCCTATCTGTAGAAAGCAAATTTCACTTAATTCATTCTTGTCTTATTAATTGATTAGCTTATGAACTATTGTATTGCATGACTGTGAACTAAAGATTTAACCTATCTAACTTTTTTCATTATTAGCTTTAAATATTATGCTTTCCACAGATAGGAATCAAATAAAAGAAAGCAAAAGAGTTAATTTAGAAATTTTTTTTGCCAGGAAATTTTGAAAAAAAAAACTCACAATTCCATTATTACAATTTTAGTTCTAAAAAAAAAAATTAAATGAATTAAACTGTTGTAATATCGCAGTGACATTTTTGCTAAATGTCAATCAGCAATTTAGTTAATTGAAAACAATTGGCTTCACTTAATAGTCAAAAAGGGATCAAAAATTTTTATTATTGATATAATTATCATATTTTATCAATTTCATTAATTTTTTCCTTTTATTTGTTTTATTGCATTTTTCAAAATCACATTGGGTCCTTATAATTTTTCGGTTAATTTCATAATTTTTTTCTTTAAAAAAATAAAAATCTTAGAAAAAATTAGGGGGAAAATTATTTAAAAAAGTGTCACACGGTGAATATTCATAAGAAATGAATGAAATTTGAAAAGTTCCTTCTCAGTTTTTTTTCGAATGAAAAATTTATAATTTTTCCTACCATTACTTTAAAGTAATCATAAATTAAATTTTTTTCCTACAATTTCACTTTCAGAATTGAAAATTTTAATATTTATCCTATGTACTCATTTCGTCAGAAATATATTAGTACTGCCTTTTTTTATATATTTTTATCAATATTTAATGCAAAATTGAAACAATATTTTAATCTTTAAGATAAACTTAGTCTCACATTTTATTTCTAATATTTTTTTGATATTAAAATGATCAAATTATTTCCTTTATTGTGCATTTTTTTTTAAAAAAAAAAAGTACTGTAAATTATAGTTTTTGAAAGAAAAGCAGAAAAACTATGGCTCAGTTTTTTTTTGCCTTTTTTGAAATACTATCACAAATAAACTTGTATTCATTTATCATAATTAATTCGAATAGCAAAACAATGATCACAAACAATATGCTATTTTATCATTCGTGATATAAAAGTTTGATTTTGTAATTGATTTTCAACGCATTTAAATTAAAATTCAAGCTTTCCATTAGTGAATCATTTTGCAAAATTTATCGTATCCCAGAATTTCACATATTTTTCAAAGTTTTTATCTGACTTGAATAAAAAACCGGTAACGTTATAGAGAAACTGCAAGACTGAATCCTTAGCATAGCTAAATATGCAAATTAATTCATTCGATAAAACATTTAATTTTACTTAGATGAAAATTTGTTCGATTTACAATAAAAATTAGAGAAATGAACTTATTCAAAAAAAGCAATTAAAAAATTTTCAAAATTTGTCATTTCTTCCAATCACATTTTTCAAAAAAAGTGATTTTGTCAAGAATTTAGTCTATCATATTTTCAAAAGATTTTCTTACTTACTTCTTTCTCTTATTTTAAAATGGACATAAAATAGATCATTTTAATTCAAATTTCTTTTATTTTTATTTTTGAATGGCATTTAACTGTAGTGAGTTTTCAATTTCTCTAATTTTTGCAGTTTTTAGCTTTTTATAAATTACTTTTCTTGTTATTTTGCCAATTGCTTCCTTTGATGCTTTAAAGCACAGAAAAAAATAAATGCATTGGAGAAAAAAACTTTTTAATATTTCAATATGAATGCTAAAAGCTAAATCGTTAAAGCTAATAGATTTCTATTGGAATAAAGTTTAATCCTACTAACATCATTTATTCATCAGGAAGTACAATACGCATTCTAAATTTAAAAATTTTTTACACTTACATTTGAGAACGTTTTTGATGTTATGATTTTCTCTATGAACAATAATGATTTTCCTAATATTTTACAAATACTTTGAAAAATTCATTGAACTTAAAAAATTTTAAATCAAGCATACATACATTTTCAATATCTTCTTAGGAAAATTTCCTTCTTGGACTAATTTTTGTGAAAAGAGCCAAATGACAAAAAATATTTAATGAAATCAGTTTTTCATCAAATTTAGCAATCTGTTTATGAATAAAATGATAGAAATTGATTGCATTTCTTTATCTAGGAAGTTCTTTGATTTTTGGTCTGAAGTACGAAAGAGTCTTCAGGCGTATTATAAGGCACATGTTTACGTACCACACCCTGTTTTCTATTCAGATTTGCAAAGTGATTTTAACAAGTAAATTTCATAAAATTCTCCACATTATCAATGGCTATTAAATTATCATCTTTTCTTCCATACCGATTCTCATCAAGTGACCTATGACCCGTTCTGTTCTATAAAACTTAACTTATTCTTTCTCATTCAACCGATTTGTAAAAAAAAATCTTTGAATGAAAGAAATGAATAAAATTTGAAGTGGGGAAATTTTTAACTTTTATCTCATCCATATTTTGCGCCATTTAGGATAATTTGCGATATTTTAGAGTAAAATTTGGTAAACAATTTTTAATGTTTATAAAAAATGCTAAATTAATTCTTTTAATTATCACCAATCCATGCACTTTTTAGAATTATTTTAAACTAAACGAATTAACGGAACTGAAAATTGTCGTTTGATAATTCGTTGATAAATTATGAAAAATGCGTGCAATGCATTATGACAGTATTGCAAAAGGAAATTGAAATTGAGCATTAATCATTGATAACTTTTCTTTCTCCATTGATTATTTAATGAGGCCTGAAGTTTTTTCGTTTTTTAAGTGAACTAATAAAATTCAGATGAATAAAAGATCAAAATGTGGAATGAAGGAAAATTATCTTATCTTCGTCTAATCATTCAATCAAGCATTTTTCAAAACTTTAAATCAATATCACAGTTTTTTTTTCTTTTCTGTTATGAAACAACAGAGAGAGGGAGAAAGAGAGAGAGGAAAAGAGGGAGGGAGAGAAGCGAGCAAAAGAAATATGGAAAGATTTTTTTATATCAGAAAAAGAAAAAGGAAAACAAAGGACCATCTTTTGAAGTGAAATTGTTGAATTGAAATTTACCAATCATTTTTGATTTATCAGGCTGGGACCTTCTTTTTTTAACGATATTAAGCCATTTAAAAACCTAAAGTTTATTCTTTAGCAGTACATTTTCTGAACTAAAAATATGCTATGATGAGAATTTTATGGAAGAAGTAAAATTTAGATTTAATACTTTCTAATATACTTAGACAATAGCGATTGATTCGTTTACAGATAGCGTTTTAAAGTGATAATAAAAATGAAACATTTTCATATGTTTCTGTTTTTCCATATGTCTCTCTTGACTTCATGTCAATTTTTATGCCTTTTTAAAATTTTCATATTTTTTTCTATATCATTCCTAACCCAAAATTGAAAATTTATAATTTATTTCGAATTCTATCTGACATACAACAAGCATTTTTCAAATAAAGAAAAAATTATATTTATGATAAAATTTAAAATGAATTACTTAACATTATCAAAGATTATAGAAGATTACGTACTGTCGAGGATATCATAAGAATTATGATGCTTGGAATACGAAAATTAAATGATAATTTCAAAAACCAGTAATCATGCACAGATATTTCTAGTAATTAAAATAATTAAGATAATTGATGATTTGTAAAGTAGTAGATTTTTGTTGTAGCCCCGAAATGCTTCTGTTAACTTTATAAATAAAGCTAACTGCGGTGCTTGATAATTAATTTTAAACTTATCTGTTGTAGTTTATTATTGAGTGCTATTTTAAATATGGCGAAAAATTTTATACTAAATAAAACCTACAAGAAATTAACACTTCATTGTTATTAAAATACTAAGAAAGTGATGATAGTTTAACTTAT
>UPTC01002167.1:0-10107 GCA_900537255.1 Acanthocheilonema viteae | reverse complement strand
AAAAATTTTCAGTTATATTTCTTTTTTGACTTTTTCGTACTTTTATTATTACAATAATTTTTTGTTTATTACTTAGATTACATGGAACAAAATCTGTCGTGGAATGAATGATGAGAATATAAGAAAGAAAATAATGAAAAGTCACAATTTATTATGACAGAATGTATTTCTTTCCTTCTCACTTTTGAAATGTAATAGTTGTATGATAAAAATTATACAAGCTAATTCGATTTTGCATCCAGAAGGAGTTATTAGATAGGTTTACATCCACTAATTCATATGTTTCTTTAAATCTTGATTTCAAATTTTATGATTTAGTTAAGTGTTAAAAAAAGGAAAAACAAAAATGATTATCATTTTCAAAAGTCATTGATTTTTTTGAAAATTTTTAATCTATTATTTATAATATATGTTTTGTATGTAAATTAATCTGTTAAATAATATTAACAAATTATAGGTAATCCGTATGACGCATCCGTATTATCGTTTACGACCGGATCAATGGGGTTGGCAAAATTCAATACGTCATAATTTGAGTCTTCATGATTGCTTCGTTAAATTACCTCTAAAACAAACATCTGCTAGCGGTGTTGTTGGTTGGTGTTTTTCTCCTGCAAATTTATTAATTTCATTTTTTTTTCTTTGAAATTCGATGAATATATCAGGTGTCAGTAATATTTTTCAATTTAAGGTGACAAATTGAAATTAATCTGTCTCCGTAGCTCATATCTCTCCCTACCAATTCTGTTCATATTCTCTAAATTTATGCCTTATTTAAATGGATATAAAATTTTAGGTCATTTCTGGACAGTTGTACCGGAGTTAGGTGATAAGCAAACATTACGACGACGCAACCGAGTAACAAATCGATCAGGCGCTCGTGCAGCATCAACAAGCGCAGCTGCAGCAGGTGGACAATTTAATGGCCGTCTATCATCAGTTGATGGTACCACCAATGGTATCCTAAATTGTGGTACTCATTTCATCATTCTAAATAATGATTTCAGTAATCTTTTCATTATTAATTTCTCATTTCCAACAATATATTAAATCATCTGATAATACCTTATAAAAATATAATTTAACGACAGATATTTTTTTTTTGCTAAGGATTTTAGCCAGTTGTGCCACAACTAATAAGCCTTAGAGCCTATTTATTAAGAGTCATTGAGGTGTATTCCGTTTAGTATTCGAATGTATGTATCTTCGGATCATGCATAAGTTTTGTTTTTGAAAGGTTTAGCAATCTATTTCAACATAAACGAATTTTGCTGCTAATGTATCTTACGAAGGTGGTTTATTTTAACAACATTCTTGATAGTTTACTTATTGAGTAAGTGATAAAATTAATTTATTGTAAACTTATAAACTAATGAATTATTAGCGAATAGCAAGCAATATAATTTAGCTTTTGATATCATGAACTTTGATAACTGTCTTTAAAAGAATTCATAAATAAATATACTAGCGTGTTATTATTATACCAAAATCCATAGCAGCCATAATGCGCTTAGTCATCTGAACGGATAAATGACCCTGATTGATTCACTGTATCATTTTTTTTTTTTTTTTGAATTTGTGAATTTATTTCCACGACTATTTGCAGTACAATTTATTCGCTTATCTATTCTAACAATCTGAAATATGGAAAAAATTGTTTCATTAAAAAAAAAATCCGAAAAAATATTTTAATTGACATTTTTTAGTAGGAGCTGATATTAATGGATTCACAGATGGAAGTGGAATTAGTGATCATAGTGGGAGTACAAGTCCTGCTCATTGTTCATTTGATGGTACTCATAGCGGTATCAATGAATTTCGATCCAATGCTACTACGGATTCGATGTTGGTAAGCAATTAAAATATCTTTCCCTGTTTACTTTAAATAACATTATCGACGAATAAAATATTATTTATGAAATATTTTGAAAAATATAAACATTCTAATAATTATTTTAATGATTATTATCATTCCTCTAATTGCTTATCATCAAATATACTTGCAGATCTCAACACAATCAGTTTTCAAGCCACAACCATCATATACTTCAGCATTAAGCCATCATTTGTCGAAATCAACTTCAGCAGCAGAAGCGGTAGCAACCGTATTAGGTACTTCCGGAACAAATAATAATAATAATACCAATCAAAATCCATTACTTGCTTTATCTACACCAACAAGTTCAGCAGCATTTGTGGGTGCTGCCTTCAATTCATCATCTTTTACCACCGATGATTATAAATCATATACGCAGAATCTGCTTAATGCTTATTTTTACCAACAGGTACCACTTATTTTGTTTAATTTTTTCAATTAACCTAGAAAAAGCACCTTAAGATCACTTGAGATGTATAATCGATAATGATATCAAACATACGAATCCGCTTATTATAAATACTACTTCACTGATCCGTTTGGTTTGTTTGGAATTTTCCGAAAAATATGTGTTGTTATTATCCTTAAATATTGCACAACCAATTATACAATATTTAACTAAACTTCCATAAGCACTTTATTTTACTATATTTTTAATTAATTAATTAATATTTTTCCTTTTTCAAAAAATTTCATCTTCAGGGTTTACTAACATCACTGCAGCAATTAGCCGAAGTTGCTAATCGGGTTAACCCAATCGCAGCAACATTACCGGCATCTTTACTGGGTGCCAAAATGCCATTACTAAATGGATTGCTCTCAAATCCGGCACTTTTTTCCTCCCAAATGCCAATTGTTAGTGTTGCAACAGCTGCAGCTATAAAAGCAGCAGCTTTTGGCTTATCACCCTTACTACCTCTAAGTCTATGTGGCACAGCGACAACAACAGCAACAACGACCAATAATCCGTTTCTGGATCCGGAACATATACCGGGAACACCGAAGATGTCAATCTCTACAACAAATACCCAATCACAACTCTCATCCTCCGGTGCTTCTCTATCATTTCCGATTAAGAGCGAAGCGCAGTCAACATTTATGTTTTCCTAATGTGCCTAAAGATTCATTTGGAAAATAATTAAGACATTGGAGAATGGTAGTTTTTTTTTTTTTTGGAATAAAATTTAAAAAAATATCATTACGATCAGAGAGTTTAAAAAATATTGATGAAAAATTTATAAATTAAGCAATTTAAAAAGAAACACATTTTGGACTTGAATTTAAACATTGCTAATTAATTCGTTGAATCAAATGTTTTTTGATCGATTCCTCTCTTCCCTCTCTTCTCCCTGACCCTCTTTCCCAGTTCCTTTTGTTGATTGATGCAAATTTTATCGTTAAATTGTTGCGCTTAAGATGACCCAATTTATATCCATTTTTAATTTACCTATGTGAAGTATACATATATCTGTGTATGTGTGTGTGTGTGTGTGTGTGTGTGTGTGTGTGTGTGTGTGTGTGTGTGTGTGTGTGTATGTGTGTAAATGAATGT
Source organism: Acanthocheilonema viteae (assembly GCA_900537255.1). Lineage (NCBI taxonomy): Eukaryota > Metazoa > Nematoda > Chromadorea > Rhabditida > Onchocercidae > Acanthocheilonema > Acanthocheilonema viteae. The sequence goes on along the minus strand of UPTC01002167.1, from coordinate 6,679 downwards.
CAAATAGTTATTTTCAGGGATTCCTGTGGTGTTTTCATCATAATGTACTTTATGAAATGCATTATATCGAATGTTACTAATTATTATAATTAATACACTCAGGAATCGAATATACGAATTGTATCTTCGTCATCATCGTTATCATCATTGTCATCGTCGCTGTCAACGTTTCATTATTGTCTCCCACTTAAACCAACTCAATTTAAGCTATTATAAACAAAAAAAAAACAAAAAAAAAACAAAACGAAACAAATTCTCTTTTTTGGCTTCTTTTTTTTCGTTAAAAATTTGCAAAGTATCAACACAAATAAACTAACTCAATCTTTTTCTTTTCATTGGATCTCTGTTGAAAAATTTCCTATTTTTTTTCCTCAATTTTGATTCGTTAAACAGCAACAATTTTGTTCATTTATTTGTGTTTTTTGTTTTCATTTTTGCTTCAAAGTTGAAACGAAAAAAAAAGTTCCATTCTAATTCTTTTCTCACTTTCTCATTTTTCCTCCACTCTTTCTAATTTATGATTTTAAAAAAGAAAATATAGGGTATTATTTGGTTTTTATCATTCTTTTTATCAATAATCATAAAACGAATGGAAAAGAATTGGTTGGTTGTTTTGAAAGAGAGAGATAATGATTGGATAGTAATATGCATGGTTACTATATTTCGTAATATTATCGAAGAAAGAAAAAAACTTAGGTTAAATTTCTTCCCCCAATTCCCCTCTATAGATTTCATTTCATTTTATAGATCACAAGAAAAAAGAAGGAAAATTTTTAGTAACAAATAAATTTGAAAGATATTACAGAGAAAAGGAGAAAAATTGAAATAAATTATCATTATCATTTCAATTATTCATACATATATTGCGTGCATTTATTCGTTTTCATCAACGTGAAATAGAAATGAAATGAAATGAAAATTTCATTCATTTTTTTTTTCATTTTTCCTTTAGACGCTAAAAATTTCTTTTTTTTTCAAACCTATAGAGCTATAATTATACTTCTTAGGAAACATTCTGCGCGAGAAAAAAAAAGAAATGTGACTATAAAATTTTTATTTAGAAATTTAAACAAATAGCAACATTATTCCCTTACAAATTTCTGCCTTCACGGGTTTTAGGCTTTTTGGAAGCAAGTTTTAATCATAGTTTTCTAATTTCTCTTACTATTACGGTTCACTTTCTTAGTTCTATAATTTAAAAAAAAATGAACGAAAAATAGTAATTATTAGATAGGAAACGAATATAATGAATTATATGCATTATGTTAGCTTTTTTTTCTCTCTCTCCGACGCATATTGTTCCGTTATCCTTTCTGTCAATTTTTACCATCGTTTTACATCCATGATGTTTCTACACTTCTTAATCATTATCAATATTATCATTTTGTGCATGATTTACCTGCCACAATTATACCAATCTTTCATCCTTCTATCATTATGATAAATTTCATCATTGTTTTTATCTCTCTCTCTCTCTCTCCCTCCCTCCCTCCCTCCCTCCCTCTTTCTCTCCCGTTCTCTGCCCTTTTCACATTGAGGAAAAAAGGATGAGATAAAATTTTTATCATTTCAATTCAATCAATCCCAGTTTAGAAATGGATCAGATTTATTTATATCTTTTTGATTTTGCTATTACTCTCGTTGGTATTGTAAAAGTATTACTTGACACTTTATCCTCTTTTTTTCTTTTTAAATTTATGAAATTTTTTTCTTTCTCTTTTTTCTAAATTTTATTTCATTTTCATTACTTTGTTACATTACACATTTTGCTGGGCCAACTTAATTCTCAGTGATTCCAATATACGTTTATCAAAACAATTTATTTATTGTTTACTTCTATTCGGCAAGGCAAATATTTGTTGGCAGGTTGCCGACGTGAACTGTACCGGTGATTTTTTTTTTCAAAATATATTTTTACTTCTTTTTTAGGTGTTTTTTTTTCTTTTCTTCTCAATTGTTGATGTTTTATTTTGCTATTGTTTTTTATATGTGTACGATCTTCCATCTAATTTTCTTCATGAAAAATAAATTGATGAAAAATGTTTCAAAGCTTTTTGTTTGCAGAAAAAATTTGAATAAGTAAAAATTTCGTTTACAGAAATTTTAAAAAAAAATTATTACACTTATTTTTTTTGTGTCATTCATAGCTTAGACTTTTTTAAGCCACGAATGATTTCAATACTTATTGGGCAAACTTATATATGAATTAATCGATTTTTTTTAACAAATTGTAGAAAGTAATTTGTTCTGCCCTTCAAATTATCATTACATTCAATGCAATTCAATTAGTAATACAGTATGATTTAAATTGTTAATTCATGAAGAATTAAAACTGACTTACTATCTCGATTCGTCTGGATATCATAATGATTTGTTGATAAGGCCATATCTTCTTTTTTTCAGCAATAATTTCCTACTTCTGTACTCTAAATTGTTTATTTAAAAAAAAGTCAAAAATTGCATTAAAATAGTTGCATAAATTTTCTACCATTAAAGCATTGATCTATTTTATGATTTGATTTTTTTTCCTCTTTTCATTATTAAAAATTCAATTAGCTGACTTCTGCTTTTCTTTCTTCTTTCTTTTTTTTCTTGAATGACACGCCTAAAAAGTTTTGTGCCAACATTAGCCCGAATTGCTATCCCGAATTAGAAGAAATAAATTTCATTTTTAAAAACCAATTTTTACTTAATTAATTATATTTTCCCATGCATTTCCGGTTTTTGCATTTCAATCTCAAATGTAAAGTATCGATGATAATTCGAGTTTCCTTGTGTGATTTGACAAAAAAAAGAATTTTTTTCCGATCTTTTTTTTTGAACAAATAAGTAATTGTCTTAGAAAGACTGCATTAATTTTTTCATGCACAAATTATCCATTTTCGCCGAAATTGTTAATTTTTGCGACCATTTTTCTTTTGCGCTGAAAAAATTTTTTTTCTTGGTGTAATTTTTTTCTCTTTTTTAATTGTATGAGTCATTTTTCCTTTCTTTTTTTTATTTGTATATACCTCGTTGTTGATGGTGGTTTTTTATTGTTCCTTAATTTTTTTTATTATTTCTCAATTTCTTTTTTTTAAATTGAACTGTAAATTTTAATACAGGTTCACGTTGTGCGAGGTCTTGATTTTACTCCTTGTACGTTTGTGTTCTCTCAATTCTTGTATAACTTTTTCCTTTCCCCCTTTCTCTCCCTCTTTCTCTCTTGTTGTTTTATTTTAGGAAGATATGGTTATCATTTTTTCGTTTTTTTTTTCGGTATAGGCGCATATGTCACATTTGTGAATTTCATCCGTATGCAGTCACTTCTTCATCGATAATTTGCTGAAAAATTACAAAAATTGAAGAAAAATCAAAAAAAGTAATGCGTGAATTTTCTGATTTTTCCTACTTTGAATAGTGTGCCTTTTCATTATGTTTTGATAATGTTGACAAAATTTTTGATCGGAATTCAAAACTTGAAAATTTAACTCTTCCCTTTTCCAATTCTTTTTCCTCTCTCTAATCCATTTTATCTAGTAGATTAGTTTTCGAAATATTTAACTCTCCGGTGTTGTCCAATAAACAGGTCATATGGCTTTCCGAGTTTTCTTCTTTTATGCTTGCAATTATGGAATAACAAAAATTGCGGTATAAGAAGAAGTGTTTGTTGAATTTCCGTTGTTTTGTAAAAGCAATTTATCGAAAATTTCCTTGAAAAGGTTGTTGTTTCAACGATGAACTTCAAATGTTTATTGTATTTAAAAAAGAAAATTTTTTATGGTACGAAATCATTGCATATTTCACTACAAAGTCTCCTTTACCTTACAGTTGTTTCAATAACGATTTCATTAAGTATCATTTAAGCAAAAAGAAATTTGAAGTTTAAAAAACATCACTGTTGTGTGAAGAATTACTGCTTTTGTATTGAAAAGTACCGGTCCTTTTCTCTTTTCTTCTTTCTCTTTCTCCCTCCCTCTCTCTCTATTGCAAAATCTTTTTATTTGGATGATTTTAAAAACTTTTTTTTTTCTTTGAACTCATCAATTATAATTTACTATGATGACAAAATTAGATGTTCTTTATATATTTTTATTTTTATTTCTGTTACTATCTTTTCCATAATAAAGAACTATTATTGCTGTTCTTTTAGTAAATTTTGAATTTTTTTTCTTGATGAAATAAAGTGTTTGTTGTTTTACTTTCGAAAGAACACAAAATATGTCCTCAGTTAAAGTGGAGCTCAAAAAAGAAGCACATCAGATAGCCAAAAATTAAAATTTGTGTCGTTTTATGGGAGTAAAGTTGATTACCGCAAAGTTTGGAAATTGTTTGGTGAAATGTTAGCTTTAAAATGCTAATGGCCTCGTTATGTTCCAAATGATTTATGCTAAATATTTGAATTACGCCAATTATATTTAATTAGCTTCACATAGATTAATTTAACTTAGTACACACGGGATTATCGCAGTTTACGTTCACAATCTCAATTAGATCAAATAGGCTAAATTTATATGTTAGAATTAAAAAATTCAAGTTTAATCCGTCCGCTGAATTAGCTATTCGGTTAATTTATCTGATTAGATTATTAATAATGTATCAGATAGATTAAATTCACTTCAACTAAGTTATGATTAATTCTTTGAATTGACAAAAACAATATTTATCAGAAATGTTGACATATCAATCATAAATTATATCGTTTGGTATTAAACCATTAGCTTCATGTATTTCTAAATTTATTTTTTTGGTCAATTTACAATTCGGTAAGCAAAAATATCCGGTACCGGAATCAGCACTTAGATCATACCATCGTTTATGGCAGCAAATCATCCAATGGCCACAGTGCGAATCTTGCGAACATTCATCACGTAACACGGCTACGGTAAAGAATTTCAGGTTATATAGAAATGCATTTCCAACAAATGTAAGTATCCGTCACTCATCTACTTTCGTGATATCATTTTCCTCTTTTATGCAAATTTCACTAGTTGTATGCTAACCTTTAGCAAGATATAGCTCAATGCGAATCGGTTTACCAAATTGTCGTTGTTGAATATATTTCGTGTAAACCGGAAGTTTGCCTGAAAGCCACTAATCAAATTATCTCCCTTTTACAAATGAGTTTAATTCATGTACAGTTGTAACTATATAATTATCGAGATTGGTAAAATGGAATGATAATTTTGAAACTTTCTTAGCGGATATTTGTAATAAATATTTGAACGATATCAATCCGTCAAAGAGTTCCGATTAATTTGCCACCAACTATTAAAATATCAAAACATTTGATATTTTATATATCAGAACATTTATATCAGAAAAAATATCAAAAAATTTTTATCAAAACATTTGAGAGACCAAATCTAAATAATAAAGTCAGCGAATAGTAGCATATTCAATAAAGAGATTTAAATGATAAAGAAAAAGAAAGTGAAGATTAAGATGATGATAACAGTGATGATTAGGATGACGATTGACATCCGGAAAACGATGGAAGAAAGTGTATTAAAATGTTAAAGCATGTTAAAATTTTATCTTTTAACAAAAGAATTTATTTCATAGTTACTTAATTTTTGCAACATTAAATCTTCAAGTTTGAAAATTAACGAAATCTAAAAAAATTTCAAAAACAAGTGCTACTTGTCTGTATTCGGTTATCAGTTGTCGTTATTTGTTGTTGTCGTATCTTTTGATGATTGCTATTTGTCGTTTTCGACTTCGTCTATAAAATTTTGTCAGTCGGTTTCTTTTCTTTTCATCTGAACTTATAAAAGAAATTTCAAAAAACTATGCGAACACTTTGTCAAACTATATAGTAATAATAAAGTTTTGCAATAATTATTTTTATTTCTCAATTTTCGAAATTTTCATTTTCATTATAACTGAAAAAAAAATTCAAACAAACAGTTATAAAAGTAGATGATTTTGGTTGATCAAAAGCTGTTGTTCTTATTGTTGTTGTTGTTGCTGTTGTTATTGATGTTGTTGTTGCCGTTGCTGTTTCTGTTATTGTTGTTGTTGTTGTTGTTGTTGCCATTGCTGTTGTTGTATTAAAAGGATATAAATTTCGAAATTCTGGTAAATTTGTAGTTTTAGACTCAATTTTAGATAATTCTTCGCTGAAATAAAAGTTTTGTATCTCTTTGGAAATAGATTTGATTGAAAAAAACACCCATCATACTTTTATAAAAGTTTTCAATATTGTTTTATCAAAATATATAATTTGTGCACAAATAAAATAACCTTAGTGAAAGAACTGAAAAGATTATGGTTTCATGTTTAAAAAGATGATATTATAAGTGAATTGAAGTAATACTTATCATGATATGATACTATCAATCATACTATAAAATACAGTTCAGATAATTTTTGATTGAAATATTATTATTATTTTAAGTGTATCGTGCTGTAATAAATGCATCTTTCAGTGAACGATACAACGATCGCATAATTGAATGTGATAAATCTTTGTTCTTTCGTATTTATCGATGAATCCAAAGTAATTTTGTTAAAATTCGAGAAAAAAATCATTAAAATTAAAAAATAATATCCGAAGCATTGGAAGTAAAATTTTAAGATTTTAATTACTGACAAAAAAAGGTTTAGCACTTATGCCATGCGTGAAATATCTAAAACTTGCAAAAAATTAGAACATAATTAGTAATCTTTGTTTTTCAATTAATCTATCAAATTTATT
>UPTC01002166.1:0-10122 GCA_900537255.1 Acanthocheilonema viteae | reverse complement strand
AAATTTAAATATAATTATTAAAAAAAATTATTAAATTGAAAGTGCTTTTTCAAATTTCATTATTTGCAAGTTTATTCATTATGCGCGCATATTGTAAAAAATGTTGTCGCATTTATAAAGTCAACGATGCTATTCACATTTCATACTTATCATCATTTACATATCATTATACAGAAATTAAAATAATATATTATGAATCATTACAATGATATATGCGGCAACAGAATTACTTAATATAAAATATGCTAACCCTTTAAAGATTTAATAAATTTTGCAGAGAAAAAATTTCAAATCTTTGTGCTACAAAAAAGAAATCATTCCTTAAAATTAAAATTTACACACGCTTTTTGTCCGATTAAACTTAAAAAAAGATTCAAAATTTGTCATAAGCTTTAGTAAAAGACCAAAGATAATTTATCATGAAAAATATAATGCCTATGCAAAAATCAAAAATATATTTTAAAAAAATATTTAAACAAAGTAAACTGAGCAAAAATTCGTCACAGTTATTCATGCAATAAAAAACTGCGTATCATTTCAAAACAAAAAAGGGACATGGAATACTCTGAATAAGTTAATTTTACTCAATCAAATTAAGTTCAATTCATTTCTGATTAGTTTCATTACTCAATTACTCTACTTCATCACGAATCTGTTAGTAAAATTTCAATCAGATTTTGCTATGATGTCATTTATGTGAAATATTAGTTTCAAATTTAAAAATTTATCGAACAAATTTGATGGTCAAGAAGAAAATAAAAAAAATGGAATATTGCTTAAATTTTCAAAAAATGTCACAAAAATATATATGTATACATGTATAGATCAATTTTTGTTACATATCAACTGTTTGGGAGTTATAATGTGATGCACATAAATTAATTAGAAAAAAAGCAGAAAAAAAAACAAAGACAGAAGAATAACACCGGTTTTCAGGGTAAAATAATAAATAAAGTAATCCATTTGTTGTTTTTAAGTAAGAACTAATTTTTATAATGGCTTGAAAAATTCATGGAAGCAAAAAATTCATTCCAAACAAATCAACGCTATCACGCAAGCATCATTTTCTTAGAAATAATTTAAAAGTTGACCAAAAATTTTTGACGATGATAAACCTTGAACGATAAAAAGAGATGTGAGAGTGGAAAAAATGATGAAGCTAAAAAGATTTTCAATCTGATGAACATTCGTTCAATTGTATTCAGAAGTTCAACTTCAACAAAGAAGAGAACATTTCTGCTGCACTGACTTGTTTTCAAAAGTATGGACTACGAAAATTCGATTAGTATCAATTAGATGCTAAATTAAATAATAGGTTAATAAAAATCAAAATTTTTAAAATCTAACATTAAAAATAAATCAAGCATTGAAAAGATTTTTTTCAAAGGATGATAAAGGTTGATGGATGGTAGTCAAAGTGACATAATTTCAATAAAAATGAAACCACCGAGATTTTCGTTAGAAATTCATTAAAAAGCTTTTTTTTCGCTAATTCTTTTAATACATATAAAATCATTATCACAAACATTTTCGGTCACAAAAATCAAATTAAAATTTGATTTAAACATTACAAAACAATTTAGTAATGGAATGAAACGAATAATTAACAAATGTATTATTTGTTGTTTTGCGATATTTCTAATTTTTAGCAAAATTGATTGAATTTCCGGAGCAAATGGAATAAGAAGGAGAGATCGCAATAAAACTAATTAGCAAAAAGCCGGATTAAACTACTGTAAAACTATATTTGAAATGTTAAACATTTTGTTAGTTTTTATCAACGGAAAAAAATTGCAATCCTATTATCAACGTGTTAAAATATTTCAAATTTCCATAAAATTCTTTACTCTTTTGCAATCAAAATTTGCAAAATTAAAAAAAATTTTTGCTAAAAAATGAGAACAAATAATTTTAGCACAATAAAATTCTGATCAAAAAAATATTGCTAAAATATTTGTCTAAAATTTGACGCATTTAATAATGTGAATCGCAAAGCAACAACGAGAAAAATATTTATGTCTCGACAAAATAAAAACGGAACTATGTGTAAACAAAAGTATCCGGTGGATAATTATTAGGATTTAATAAAAGTTCCTGACCATACTGAGGTGTCATTCGCTTCTCTTTTTGTCTTCGATTGCAAAACCACACTCGAACCACTTCCTTTTCCAGTTGTAGCTCCATTGCAACCTGAGCAATTTCTTGGGCATTTGGCTTAGGATTTTTCTGAAAATGATATTCCAAGCGACTTTTCACCTGTACCTCAATTGATGTTCGCTTTTTCCTCTTACGACCACCTTGTCCTGTCATTTTTTCAAAAGCGCTATTTGGTGAGGAACTGGTAGAATCAGCTTCTTCAAGCCATTTATACAGTAATGGCTTTAGTTTACACATATTTTTAAAACTTAATTGTAATGCTTCAAAACGACAAATGGTAGTTTGACTGAATACGTTACCATATAGAGTACCAAGCGCTAAACCAACATCAGCTTGCGTATAACCAAGTTTGATACGACGTTGTTTGAAAGTTTTTGCAAATGCTTCCAAATCTTCAGAACACGTGGAATCCGTTTCATCAGCAAGTTGTGATGATGAGAGTGGCAAATCTTCTTGGGCAAATGCATAAGGCCATGATGAAGGTGCAGCAGCAGAAAGACGCTGTATGACATCCGGACGTTCCGGTTCTTGCTTCATTTCCATTATACCGGTATTTGCAAGATGTGATGACGGAATTACTTGCGGAATGGACATTAATGATAATTGTTGATGATGATGCTGTTGCTGCTGTTGCTGCTGTTGCTGTTGTTGTTGGTGTTGTTGATTATGTTGTTGATGTAATAATTGTTGATGAATATGATGCTGATGATGCTCATGATAGGTTGTCCAATCTGGTTGAGATGGCGGAAATAGCAACTGAAATGGTGTAGCAGTAACAGAATGTGGTTGATAAGGTTGTAATACCGATTGTGGCATAGTTGCCGTTGATGGTAATGATAATGATGATTGTGGTAATGATGATGATGATGGTAATGATGGTGGTGGTGGTGGTGGTGGTGGTGGTGGCCATCGTTCGCTTAATTCTTGAAATGCTTCACATGTTGGTTTAATAACCTGAGTATAATTACTGGTACTAACAGTAGCACTATCATTGGCGCCATTATTGTTACTGTTATTACTATTGTTGTTGTTATTGTTGTTATTATTACTGTTGTTATCCGTTGATCGTATATTATTCGATATATTGATAACAAGCGCCGATTGATGCTGATGCTGCTGCTGTTGTTGTTGTTGTTGTTGTTGTTGCTGCTGCTCATCATTGGATTGTGATGCCGAGAATGATGGTACTGACAACATTTAGCATATTAAAATAATTTTATTGAATAAATATTATTTATTGTTGACAATTTGTTGTTGTCGCTATTGATGATGATGGTATTTATTGCCGATTAATAGAAAAGATTGGAAGAAAAAAAAAATTGTCTTTTTCTTTAGAATATTAACGTTTTACGTTTATATACGTACGCTAAATATGTCCGGTAACGGTAACGTAATGTCAAATAAGTTAGAAATGGAAGTAAAAGAGAAGAAAACCGGCAGTGCAAAATCGGAACACTTTTCCGGTGAATAATCAGCAATGTAAATGAGATGGTGATGCTTTCGGTGATGGTTCTGCTTCAATTCCACCCCTCTTTATTATGGCTTGAAATCAACATACATATATGCACACACGCACGCACACACACACACACACGCACACACGCATAGACATATGCAAACACATACACATACAGCGAAACAAAAAGTAGCCGATCCGGTTAAACTTCTTCGATTTTGTTTCCGATAGCAGAAATGGTTCCGAAATCAGTCCTCTTCTGCACAGTTGGATAATACTGATGATGATGATGATGATGATGATAATGACAGTAATAATAGTAATAATTGGTAATAGTGACAGTGATAGTAACAGTGATAGAAATCGTGATGTTGATGATGATGATGTTGGTGATGATGTTGGTGATGATGATGATGATGATGATGATGTATCAGACAATCCGAAATCATTGGAACAAATACAACCAAACCCTATGGTAGTTTTTCAGGAGAGAAAGAGGAAAAGAGAGCTGAGAAGAGAGAGGGAGAGAGCGAGAGAGAGAAAGAAGAGAGAATTCGGAAATACTCTATATATGAACAGACATACACAGACCTCTGCTAATACCACCTCCTCACCTATATTGATAAACATGGGAAAAGGAGGAGGTAACTGATGGATGCTGTTGCTTTCAAGGAATTCTGTGATTGGTAGGTAGCTCTGTGTGGGTGGGTGAATGATTGGGAGTGAAGGGGAGAGAGAGAGAGAGAGTACTACCGGATACCATTGAGATGCCACACCCTCTGCGTATGTAATTTCTGATATGATCTATGGAAAAGAATAAGAAAAATAGGGTCAAAGGTTAGATGAGAAAAGATGGATGAGTTGTGAGAATGAAAGCTGATTGGTTTATTGTTTATAAGAATATAAAAAACAGTGGTGGTAATAATGTCGATGATACTGTTATAATGATAAGTAACGATAATAGCAATAACATTAAATGATTTACAATAGCATAATCATTAGTGAGAATTATATTGAAATTTTAAAATTTAACCTATATAGATCAGGATGAATCTCGATAATTTCATTTAAACGTCTCGAATCAGAGTTTAATTTGGACACATTTTTTTTGAACACATTTTATGAAAATATTATTTTTGTTGCAGATATTAAAATGATTCAAAAAATTTTTCCATTTTTCTCATCTTTCTTTTCTTACTTCAAATCGTACACCTGATAATTTGAAGAAATTTATCAAAATAAAAATTTTCATTGCTGAAATTGAATGACTATGTAGTTATATATTCCTATATATAAGTATATAGTTATTCTTTATGTAAGAATATATAATATATTCTTACACATAAGAATAAAAAATAATCAATGATATATTGTTACTCAAAAAAATAATAAAACCAATGAATTATTTGTCAAAAAAATCTTCTCCTTTTTTGCCATCTGTCTACCAATGCTAAATTCAATGTATAAATGATAAAAATTACATAATTTAACTGATAAACGTTTATAAAATTATTTACAATTGTTAAAAATTCGAAATATTTAGAAAATTTCAATTTTCAAAAAATAAATTTTTTTTATCTTTTTTTTGAATAAAATGCTGTGACTACTAGTTAGGGATGAAATAGAGTGGCAAAAAAAGGAAAGAAATATTGCGTCCACAATTTTACCTCTCCTTATCCGTCCGTCTCTCTCTTTCTCCTCTGTCCGCTTCTGTAATTTATGCAAATTTATTCATTTTCACATAGTTCTTCTTTTTCCATCATCTATTACTAATCAGTATGTCAAGCAATTGAACTGTCTCTCTAAGAAGGTAATTTATGATAAATTTCTTTAAACAAAAAAAAATTAAATAAAATTCAGGCATGTTGACGAAACAATGACTACTAAAAAAACATATGTACATAAAAATTTTTAAAACATAAGTATTAAAATTTGATGAAAATTCGTTTCTTTTTTACCATTAAAAAATAAAATAACTAAATCGAATTAGCAATTTGTGCTTTAAAAAGGAGTAATATTTGTATTATTAGAAGTAAATAAACAAACAAGTGAGAGGAATAAAGGAGAAATTGAGAAAAGAAATTGAAATTGGAAGCAAAAAGATTAATTAAATATTAATAATTACATGATACAAAATAATTTATGCAATTCCTTGAATTAAATTGAAATTATAATATTTCTCTGGTATAACATATATTGTATTAATTATGTTATTTCATCATCACATCTTTTCATTTCCTTTTATTACTTGTTGAATTCTTCAATTTGTTTCAGGTTGCTTATTTGAACGAATGATTTAAAAGTCGAAAAATTGAATAAATACAATTGATTAGTTTCAATGATGAAGAATTGGAACATTTAGTGCATATAGCAAATAGATTTTATTTTGTATTAGCGAAACTCTCATCAAATACACAAATTTTGCCAATCAACCGGAATTATTCGAATCGGAATCAACTACTGAATCATATTAGTGACTCTTCTGATAATTCGTGACAGTTTTAAATTTTATGCAAATTAAAAATAAAGGGACTCCCGAGCAAATTAAGGTAGGTGAAATGGATAAGTATTCATTAAATATAAAATGATTAAAGCTCAATTCATTACTCAGTCAAAAGTTTTCCATTCATCACTTGGTCAAACTATCAAGAGAACAAAAATTGTATAATTTGTTAAACAAAGGAAAAGGAAATTTAACAGGTAAAAATTGTATAAATGTGGTTTCAAAAAATAAAACAAGTAGTGAAATTAGTTTGAAATATCATGAGGAAGTAAAATAAATGTAGCAGTAGCAATAATAAATGTAAAAAATAAAAAACTTTTATTTGATAATTATCTTTTTTTTCTTGTTCTGTACAGTAGTTGCGATAGGAAAACAAATCGTGTAAATTTTTTTGTTTAATTCTAATCATATAGTAAAATACGCCATTATTGATTAATTTAATTGAAATTCACTCATACGCATCACTGCAAAACATCAGAATTTCACAAATAATTTCAGAAGTTTGAAATCTTACATCCCGTAATCTGAAGAATGGAATAATATTAATATTTACAAAATTTTCTTATTAAATCAAATATAAACTGCACCGAAAAAACATATTATCTAACTCAATTTTAAAGATTGTTCTTCTATTAGTTGAACTATCAATTCAGTCAATTTCAGTATTTTTTAAAAAGATAAGTAATCAGTGATAACGAAGTAATGCTCACTTACTAAAAAAATTACCTGCAAATTTTTTGCTTACATTGCAAATTTATCAAATTGCAATACCTATTTCATTCATAGTTGGACTTTTTTTCCGTTTAAATTAATTGAAATAATTTGATGACGTATAAAAGACTAACGACTATCAGTTATATCTTTTAATCAGTGCCATATATCAATTAAGATTTTTCATGAATCTCTAATAAGTATCAAAATTTTCAGCAATAAACAAAAATTCTAAATTGAGAAATGATTGCGTTGGCGTTAATAAATAATTTTAAAAATTTTACTAAAAAGTTTTATGCACACTTTACAGTAAAGCAACTAAAGCATATATTAATAAAATCCAATAAAGGTTTATTTGCTAGAAAAAAAAAATAGCTGAAAAATGTTCTTAAAAATTGTAACCATTCATTACATGAACTATGAGAATCCCGCGTTTACTACCTCTCAGGAAAGAAAAAATTATTATTGGTAATGAATATTGTAAGTGAATTGAAGATTGCATTTTTGTGAAAGGAGATGAAAGCATATAATACTAAAATTGGTTTTGGTCTTGATAAAGGAAGCAAGGAATGGAATAAGGAAAAATGAAAAGCGGGAGGAAGCGGGGGAGTAAGAGAGAGGTTGCGAGAAAATTAGATGCCTTAATGTGATGCCATTATTGACCATTTTNNNTTTTGAATAATCACATTCTGAAAAGGGATGATGTGCCAAATAACTTTGACGCATTTTACATATTTATCATATAACATACCAGTTTTTATTTTTCAATTCAATTTAATTTTTTCTTCCATATTTTTTATTTTTTAGCCGTTATTGAATGCAATACTTTGACAAAAAGAAATTAAAATAAAAGAAAGCAAAAAACACAAAAAAGTGAAACGAAATTTTTACTTCTGTTGTTCTTTCTTTGTTTATTAAAATTTTTTTCTTCCAAAAATTAAACATATTTACAAGAGAAAAAGACGAATAAGAAGATTTTGTTAGTAGGTATGGGTGGATAAATAAAGAAATGAAACAAAGAATAGTATTGAGATGTTGCATGGAGGAAGAATGGTCGAGAAGTAGAAATGAAGTAAAAATGGATAAGTATTTGTAATGAATTTCAAACAGATATGAATACAGTATAAAATGAAGGTAGGATTGGATGATATGAAATAAAATAGTATAAAAATAAATGAGGATTTGATATAAAATGAAAATAAGTATGATTTTGAAATGCAAATTAATATGTATCTTACACAAATTTTAGAGATTTGATTAATTAAAAAAACATTTTTATGAATTTTGAATATGTAAAAATCAATATATATGGTTTAAACTTTGAATATGTACAAATTAATATAAATTATCTTACCAAATTACAACAGGGATAATTTTGATTAAATGCTTGTAAAAAAAAGTTAAATAATTTGAAATGGTTACCTTCAACCATTACGATTAGGAATGATTAATGATAGTAATATTAATTTATCATAGTATTATTGTAGTTTTTGCAGTGAACCAAAAAAAGAATGGAATAAATCGATGAAAGCGATGATGTGAATCTTTTCAGATAGCGAAACGGAATAAGTTAAAAGAAATTGTTCCATCTAAAATTACTTTGAGTGATTTATAGTTGACTTGAGAGTTTCGATTAATTTAGAAAATATTTTTCAGACTTTTTTGAAAAAGAAATAGCATTAGGTGTGGAAAGAGAATGATTGATATTATGGATGCGTATTTAAGAAATTATTTTTTATAAAGCGAATTGGTTGAATCTTTTTGTTTTTGGGAGGTTGAGTTCTCATATGCAACCAGAAAAAAATGATTTAAATAATAAGATGCTAAATTGATTTTTTTAATTGAAAAATTTAAAATAAAAAAAATTTAAAACAATAGTCAATTTATTTGAATGACATTTCCTCTTTTCTTTTTTTTGCTAACAATCATTTCCAAAGAATTGAATAAATTTTTTATATCATTCTCTAGCACATAAATATTGCAAATACTTAAAAATTATTTTACATTCAAGTATTGAAGTATTTTCAAGGTGTACGATATAAACTCAAAAACTAATATTTATTAGCAATTGAAAAAAGGAAAGATAAAAGTTATTATTTTTTAATTTTTTTAAATTATTATTTTAATGTACAATAAACATTACAAATTAAGAAGTTATGGTGTGTAATATATCGATTAAATTATCATATAAATTGATGTAACAAATTTCATCAAACAATTTTGGTAAACAAATATTTGAGATTAAAATTTGGCATTAATTATAAATTGCAAAAAAAAAATGTAAATATTGAATTCCAACTGTTACTCACGTGTTTCGCATTTAATTTGCTTTAAGTTTTCGATTAATTTCAGTAAATTCTCATTTCTCTTTTCTTTTTTTCACAGCGATCAATAATCAATGATAGTAAATAATATTAAATGATAAGAGAGAGTTATAATTTGGAATTTTATTCAGTTTTGCAGCAAATGAAAGCAATTGTTTCTAATATAGCTGTCAAAAACGGGCTAATTGTTTTCCGGAAATATTTCGTCAGAATTTTTCTTTATTTACAAGCTAAATTTAAACATTAGTTTCGTTCATCAAACAGTACGGCATTTCTTAACATAGGAAAATTTTTTGATTAAGAAATGATACAGTAAATATGATAAATGATTAAAAACCACCTATTATTGATAACGAAATGATAAGAATTTACTAACTTATAATTATAATGAATAATAATCAAGCAAGTACTATTTACTAACGCTGTTGAAGTAATTATTAATCACTACAATTTTTCAGGTTAATTGATAATTTTCAAAAACCTAATACTTTACAAAGTACCTTAATAAGATATAATAAAGTTCACCTTATCTTATCCGTAAAATATAAATTTTACCAGTTAATTTAACATTTATCAATTAATTTAACAAAATGAAAAATAACAATTATTAATTTTCACCAAAAATCGCATTTCTTTCAAATAAAATTTCTCCTAAATATATGGAAACTAACTTTATCTGAATGCTATATTACTTATATTTGCTTTATCTGAAATATGCTTAATAATTTAACGTGTTCAAAATGCTAATTTAATATTTTAATATTACTTTATTCTCAGACCGATCTTAAATATTAATGTTAATTTAGTTCAGATTAGTTTCAAAGTTTGAGAAAATAATGCTCAGTTATTTTTTTATATACAGTTATACATTTCACTTAATAAAACATTAGTAATAATCATGATAATTACAACACTGATAAACAATAATAATTTCAGCAAAAGAAATTATACGGAAAAAAATTTTTTTTTTA
>UPTC01002163.1:0-10142 GCA_900537255.1 Acanthocheilonema viteae | reverse complement strand
ACACCACATTTCAAAACTGTCACCAAACACTTTCAATTCGGGATGTGATAAAATCATCCGAAGGGTATACTGCAATCTAAAATATAATTTCGTCACCAAAAAACGATGAAGCACTGCCATTAAAAAAATTTTGACTAGTTTAAAATTATTAAAATTTGAACTTATTTGATTCATAAAAGTTTGTCCGTTTCAGAAAAGATATAGAATTGAAGTTCAAAATTAATCTACAAAAAATTATATAAAAACTCATTTTTACAGAAATTTATCAGTAAAAAAGTTACTTTTTTTATAAGGAAAAACAATCGTTGAACAAATTTTTCAAGCATTTTCTGCATAGATCTTAGGCGCCAACAAATTTTTAAAGTTTAGCGGTCCGTTGCTTATTATTCACTTCCGAAAAAACGAGGCCAAAATTGAATACAGAAAAGGCTTTCATTCAAAAATATTATTTTGCATACTTTGCTTTTATTAATTTATTATGCTATATCTTTTCAACCATAAGTACTATGACGTATATTCAATACTGTTTTTCGATGATGTATCAATATGTCAGTTTTCAGCCGGAATGAATGAACTTTTGACATGACATCATGGTTATATATGACCTAAGGCTGGAAGAAAGTTTTCTTTAAATAAATGAACGTCCGTAACCGGTCAGTCTGATCATCAAGCAACCCACCGGGCGGTCTGATTCCAACTAATCAACCTGTCAATCGGGCAGTCGGAACAACCAGCAACGAATCGAGGAGTCGGGTAACCGGTCAGTCTGATCGTCAAGCAACCTACCGGGCGGTCTGATTCCAACTAATCAACCTGTCAAACGGACAGTCGGAACAACCAGCAACGAATCGAGGAGTCGGGTAACCAGTCAGTCTGATCAACAATTAGTGGAGTTGAACTAACAAGCAGTCTACTGAGGAGTCTGGCGACCAACCAATCAAGCAAGCAGCCAATCAATCAGCCTATCGACCGAGGACTTAGACCAACCAATCAACCAACAATCAACCAGTCAATCATCCAACAAACAAATCAACTCAAACTAAACCAGGTGATCCAATTCCATGTTCAATTCAAGTTTCACAACAGCATTACTAAATTTGAACTTAACCCAAACTGAATTATGATATTTAATTTTTATTTATTCTCTAATATTTTACACTTATTGTAATCTAATTTTGCTTATTGACAATCATAACATTGCATCCAACGGAACTCTGTCGAATTTCCTGCTACAAAAACTTGGCTAATTTAGCTAGCTTAGTTAACCTGAAAGTTTCCGAAATAAAATGCTAAAATAGCACTGGAAAAGCGGAAATTGAAGAAAAGTACGATATATTGAAAGGAAGAATTTTGGATAATTTATTATAATTATCATCGAGAAAAACTTTTGACTGGATTTATATATATATATATATAGATCCGATTATGCAAATCGATCCAATTAAAAAATATATATCAATTTAGCAAACAATATGAAGGAAACGACACAAATAAAATGCGATTGATATTGAGCAAATTGATTCAATTAAATTAAATAATTTCAAAACTTAATTGCAGCACACAACATTATACTTCTTCAAGGTCTTTACAAATTTATAATTTGATTTTTCAAATTTCTGATAGATCAGGCAGTAGTAATACATCACTCACTTTGATATTCCAAATCGATATTCCGATCTTAAAATATGTAAAGAAAAATGTATGCACACATATAATTAATTAATTAGCAATGAGAACATTCAAGCGAAAGCATCATACGAATTTTTTTTTACAGAATCAATTCATTAATAATGACCTTTAAGTACTTTTATTGGCAGTGTTTTCATTTAATAAGTTAAATATTCATGAATTTCGATAAGTAACCTTTTGAACGTGATGTTTTGGTTAATGATTTTTTCAACAGTTTTTTTTTTGAGCGTGATTATTACAATTTGATAAATATGAATAATGCATTTAAAAACAATAAGCAAACAATGAACAATAACGTTGTAGAACTTACCATATAGGATAAACAAATAAAATTAATGACATTGTGAAAGGAACAATTTAGCCAAACAGCTCGTCTATTTTACTATGTTTGGATTATTCACTGAAGTAGTAAACAGATGAAACAATACAACGTCAATGAAAGAGGAGTTACGTGACGTGAATGTTAATAACGGATTCTAATTATTCCAATTATTCTATTCCAAATTAAAAAATCTTTAACAACATAAAATAACACATCACACTTTGGTGAAGTTGAAGATAGTACATTGCCAAATGATTTTACAGATGGCGAATTAAGATCATTAGAATTTTTCGGCACACTAACTAGATTAGTTTTAAAATGAGATCAAAATAAAATAATTGTAGCTTACATATGTGAACTATAATTGCTTGAACAAATTTTAAAAATTTGAAAGAGAAAAAAAAAGCTGTAATTTTTGTATGCTATGTATTAAGTAATGTAATAAGAATGTAATACAATAAGAAATGATAACTTTGAAAAATCCTTTCAAAATTTCTATTCGATAAATTCTGTCATGAACAATTTTCTTTTCATTTGCATTTTGCAGATTTTTTTTTGTATTCATTATAAAGCTCTTTTAATTCATTAGAATTTAATATTGAAGGAAATGAATCTTTAAATTTCTTTAAAATAAACTAAACACATCTTGGAAAAGTCGAAAAAGATATGTTTTCGAGACTTTTTATATAACATATAATTATAATCAATCAATATAAAGCGTATTATCTTACAATCAATAATTTATTAATTATCGACAAATTGTCATTATTTTAAATCTTTCCACCTCTTTCTTTTTTTATAAAGAAAAAGGAAAAAGCCATATGGCAAATGATATGCACAATGATAATGAAGTATTGAAGTAATTCGATTAAATAATATGAAATTCTATAAATTCAAATAAATTACGGTCGTTCAATGTTGAACAGCGTTTTTTGCTTCCTTTTTTTTTTCTTTGCAACATATCACAATTATCATAAAGATACGGGAGAATTTTTTAATGAATGAACGATAACTGTTGGTGACACTAAGTGAATGCTTCGTTCATCAATATAATCGAGATCCGGCAAATCAATTGGTATTGCACCGTCTGATCTGAAGAATTCGAAATTATAAATTGTTATTACTTAATTATCAAAGCATTATTACTACTTAACATTATGGTGATTCTAAAATAAATAAACATTGATTATTTTCTAACGTCTCTCAAAATTATTGTTTTGTTTAAATTAATTGATGAGAGTAAATTTTTAAATGATTATTGCCTATTGGAAATTAGCAGAAATCTTTTGCGAAACATAAAGTTTAACACATATTGTACTAAATGAAATGATGAATTTGAGGAGAGCTCGTGATTATTATTTTTTGATCTGATCAGAATGATAGTAAGAATTAAACTTTTGGTCTTATAATTTTATCCAAACTAATGTTATTTTAAACTACCTGGTGATCTCAACTGCATTATATTTACTCAGTTCAGTTATTTTCCGTTTTTACGATTTAAAAATTAAAATTTCATTTAGTCCTCCTTTCTCCATCTACATATCGGATATTAATCTTTTGAGGTTTAACAACACATTTTTAATCTTCTTTTTTTGGAAAAAAATGGCTGTCAAAAATGTTTTATTTTTCACTTTAACGAACTGGCTTGTAATGCTATCAGATTGTAATGCTTTCACAGCTAAATTAAGAAACACATCAAAATGTATTTTTTAAAAGCGGATGAAAGAACCAATTATTTCAGAGGAGAGAAAAGAATAAAAGAAAGAAATGGAAAACTTCGGAAGTACCAAAAGTTCAGAAAGAAAGTGTGGCACATTAGAATAGCAAATTTAGAAGAATTTGCAAGTTTTCGAAGAGTCAGCTTAAATCTATTACTTGTTAGCTATAATTTAATCGGAAAAAAGCAAGTGAAACTAAGACTTTAAGATGAATGCAATGACAAAAATACGAATAAAGCGATCTTTATATTGTATCGCAAACGATTAATGCAATAATACATAAGCAAATAATTCTAAAAATCAAAGTTTTTTCACTTAAAAAAGAAATTTTTGAAATTTCAACCTCAACTTGCAATAATATTTCGAATCATCAGAGAGAAATCATCCACAGATAACGAATAGTAATTAGAAAAAAAAAATTTTTAACTAATGAATGTATTTAGGAAACGAAATCAAAATTCGAGAAACACCCATTGGAAGGATTTAATATCAAATAATAAAAGGAAGAAAATTATTTGCAGAGATAAGCAAAAAGTAGTGTACTACAAGAAATGATATGCTAAACAGTTAATACTCTTTACTCGTTTCAAAATTCTCATACTTCACTGTGTTCTATAATCTCACGGTTGTTAAACTTTACTCACTCAATTGCAGTGATCATTTCTACTTTCGTAACAATTAGTTACAGTGAAATTCTCGGTTATAGGTTTCACATTACTCTACATGACTTTTATATACTATTGCAAAACTTCTAATATTCTTCACTCTGCACGCTATTAAAAATATTTTAAATTAAATGACTAAATTTTAAGCTAATTTTTTTCTTTTTTGAAAAATAGACGATAATTATGCTTGAAATCCCGAATATAAGCTTTGGTAAAAAAAAAGTTTAATCGTATTATTCCACTAATTTTAACAATATTATTCTACTAATTTTTATCACCTCTTCCATTCTTCCTCCTATGCATATTATTAAGTTAAATACTGAACGAGTAATAAGTTGATGAGGTAAAAAGGAAATTTAAAAAAGAATCAGCAACTAAAACCAAAAACTTGACCTTAATAAAATTTTATTCGGTGAATCGTGTAAAATTTCAGTGAGTTCGTTCTGCTTTGATATTGCAGGATGATATGAATGCTTCGCGTAGAGATTTCGCCGTGGGCAAAATTTATCCTTCAGAAATATGAATAGCAAAATTGCGAGAGCTATTGATACAGCAGTAAATGTAAATATTAGCAAATATTTGTTTACTGTTTCTCCTCGCATTACACTGAAAATGAGCATTTTTTTCCTCTCTTCTTTCTTCAAAAATTTCATCGATACAATTTTAAAATTTAAAAATTTCTGGTTAAACTATGAGTTAATTGCTTACTTTTTAGCACAGATATGATTAATATAGATTAGATATAGAAAAATAAAGTACAGTTGCATGTAAAAAACGAAGAGAATAGAAAAAAAAGAATTTATTATGATAGAGTAGTAAATAAAATTTAAAAATTGAGTTTAAATTAAAATTTGATCCTTATTTTAAAATATTAGTTAGTTGGTATGATATCAATGTAATTGGATAATTGGATGTAAGCAAAATTATGAAGAGCAAAGTAATTCAAGTAGAAATAATGGAAAGAATATTCTTATCAAAACTATTATAGCAATTCAAAAAATTTCAGATATGATTAATAAAAAATTGATAAAAGTAGTTAAAAAAACTAATTGATATGAAATTTTTTGTGTATAGTGTTAGAAAAAATTTCCAAATTGTAAAAGTTAATTTTTAGAAAATACAAACCTTTTTGTTGTAAAATAAAAGGAAAAGTTCGATTTATTTTTTTTTTGAATTTTCAATGAAAACGCAAAAAAATTTTTTGAATACTTTTTTTTACTAAAGAAAAAAATTACCTTTTGTAAAATACATAGAATGAATGAAATTGAATGAATGAATGAATAAATAAGTAATTAAATGAGTGGATAGATGGATCGATGGATCGATAGAACGATAACTGTGATAAATTGGATAGAACGATCGAAATAATCAATTGACTGAATAAATGGAATGGATATAGGTGGATAGATGGATAACTCTTCTCTTTCCTCTACTTTGAGGAATTTCTTACTTCCTATATCTGAATTATATCGATTAATTATAAAGATTCATAATGAACAGAAGGAAAGAAAGAAAGAGAGAAGATTGTATTACATTAACAAATATTTGCTAAAATGAAAGAAATATTGTTCAAGAATTACTTTGCTTTCCTTGAAATATTCGAATAAACTATAAAATGATAACGATCAAAACATTTTAAAATGTTAAAGAATGAATCATTCACGTATCGTTAATTATTAAAAATTAATTAATTGCATAAAATGAGAAATCAAATCAATAATTATTAATCTTGAAATATTTGATGCATTTTTCCGGAAACAACAGTTCTCAAGTATAGCATGATCAGATATTCATAATAATATATTAAGCTAAATTAGCAATAATCCAAAACATATCTTTTGTTCCATATTAATGTATTTGTATTTTTTCATAAAATATTAATTACATTAAGAAATTGATAATAGCTTGTTAGTAAATGAGTATTTTAGGGACTAATCAAAGTTTCAACGATCAAAATATTACGATAATATTGTTTGCCAATTTTTTTTGCAACAATATTCAATTATTCAAGTTAAAATCCACATACACACACACATCTGACATTCATTGTTTACTTTTTTTTAATTTTAAATTCTGGATATATCAATTAAAGTCGAAATTTTCATTTACTTCAATTTTTTTAGTGAGCCGTTTTTTTTTGTGAAATATCTGATGTTTAAATTGAGTTCAAAATTGATCTGAATCATAGGACAAGCTTGTGATTCAATCAGCTAAAACAAACAAGCCATTAAAAAAGAGATAAAAATAAAACGGTTGAAATGAAGCTGATTGTGATGCAAAGTTTGTTCGTGTTGAAAAGAAATTAAATTCAGAAAAATTCACTGAAGCAGTCCAAGCCACAAATAAACAATGTTTGGCCTAATGGAAGAAGATTGAATGAAGGAAACGCCTAATGCATGTTAGTCCTCTCGGTTACTTCTTTTTTTGTAAAGAAAAAATAGAAAAATGGGAAAAATTTGAAAATTTAAATGACAAAGTGTATTTAAACAAATCGATTCTCCCCTCTCTCTTTTTCACAAAAAAAACGAAACTTCATAATTATAAAAATGAAATATGTGAATGAGTTAAAAAAAGCAGAAAAAATATAAACAAAAGTGTTTTTATTGGTAATATTTTCGAAGGAAATGAATAAAAACAGCCAATAGAAACAAAAATGATGTTTTTTTTTGAATTTTTATCAAAATTCTAAAACTTATAAAAAAGCAGAAGGCAAATTTTGGACACATACCACTGGTCAAAATTAGGCCAAATAAAATGAATGTTCTTCCGGCCATTTCAGCATTAGCAATGTGCTCATTACCGATCAAATATGTCATCAGTTAAACGCGGCTAATTAATGACTATATAGAAATGATCGGTTAAAAGTTAAAGATTACTCAGAGTTAAATGATTGCTTTTGCTGCGAAGACATTGGAACTGCTTGTTATTTATTCTTACGCTAAATTCAATCATTATAATTTATCCAATAATGACTAATGAAATTGAATTATCCGAGAAGTATTTATAAAAGCATCAAACAAATAAACTAATTAAGAGTAAATGATTTCCTGTATTTTTTTTCAATAATTTAGGCCTTTAAAAAAAATTTATTCAAATATATAGCTCAAATTAGATGCTGACAAACTGAAATAAAAAAGCATGAATAGCGAGAGTTTTTTTTTTTCAAGCCTTAAACTTGGGTTATGTTTTAAACCAAATTACGCCAATTGAATTGAATGCTCTCAATAAAATCATAATTTTAATGGTAGTAATAATTGGTAATTAGTTCTTCAAATGTGTTACAAAAACCCTCCATGAAACTGTGATAAGTTCCAAAAAAACTTATATTCGAAAGAAATACTGAGAGTTTCAAAATATATAGCTCAAATTAGATACTGACAAACTGAAATAAAAAAGCATAAATAGCGAGAGTTTTTTTTTTTTAATAATCAAATGTTAAGTATACATATGTTAGATCAAATGTTCGAATATCAGATAATCATCGTCCGATTTCAATCATATTTCACAGATGAGATGAAATCCTTCCTTTCAATTAAATTTCAAACTTATAAAATGAAGAATCATCTTTTTTGGGTAAGATATGAATTTTGTGAATTTTATAAACAGTATTGAAGAAAAAAAAAACTCGCTAAATATATATGCGAAGTATTCTATACATTTATTAAACTTTTTTTTATTTCAAGATAAACTCGAATAATTTTTCGAAAAGAAAAAAGGAAAAGAAAAAAAGAGGAGAAATGATTGATTCGATAAGAGAAAGAAAAAAGATTTTTACATATGTATTGAAAATTTTAGTGAATTCTAAAAAAAAAATAAAAAGAACAAAAAAGCATTTCATTTTAAAAACTAAAATCAATAATGCTGTAAGAGGATTTTCAAATGCACTGAATTAATTTAAATACATAAAATCTATTAAAGAATAAATTCACGAATAAAAAATAAATTATTGATTTAAAAAAAACGAAAAATTAACTAAAATGTATTAAATAAATAATTAATAACGAAATCGTTTAAAAAAAAACAGTTATATAAACTGTACTGTTACGATTAACGTTGGAAAAAAACTATATTATTAATATCAACATATTCAGGAGTGGAATGATAAGTGAAATTCAATGGAGATACAGGAGAACAAAGGATCATTGTTATCACAATCAGATGGAATGGAACGGAAAGAGTAGAATAGATGGATTGGAATAGTTGAAATGAAATGACGACGGAGTTACCTATCAGTGAATTGAAGGAATACTGCAACGGCAGCTGTTCAAAATTTATTTGTGATAAGTTAAAAGTGTTTGTTGGATTATCCGAAAGAAAAAAAATCGTTCCTTTTTTTTTATTTCCTCTTATGACAATTTCAATAAGAAAAACAATGACGTTTTTTTTCGTTATTCTGAAATAAAAATTTGCCTTTTTTTTTCATGTACAATATGAAATGAAATAAATATGATTGGTAATTGTGAATTATTAGCTAATGATTAAGATGAACAATGGTATGTGTTAATCACTTTAATAATTATTATTAATAAAAATGATAAGTAAACAGTTACAAATTAGAGTAATGCTTTATTAATTTAACTTAATTAGAATACAATGTAGTAAAAGTTAGTCATCCGAGAAAGATCGGCAATTGCAAGCATATTGAAATGCAATGAAACACAGATAAAATTATTTCATTGATGAGTGATGAAAGTTGTACAATAATTGGTACCATCAGACGATTGCTAAATTAGCAATATTTGAATAAAAATTTGAAGTTTCACAAAATAGTTCGCAAATCTTCCACATTCTTAACTTTTAGTATATAGAACGTATTGCATGCATTGAGAGAAATAACGATAGCTATGATTTTATAATTAAATTTATTGAAAGGTTGCAATAATGAATTGAAAATTAGCGAAAGAATTCTTCATAAATGATATTCTTGAAAAAGCACATCTTCGAATAATTAAGATTCAGTACTTAAAAATATTTTTTTTAATTGAAGAAATTGACAAAATTAGTGGAACCGTAATGAAATTGCAAATATTTAGCGATATGATAATTACGAAAATGTTATTGCCAAAATTAGCAACAATTTCGAATGTTTAAATTGGAGGAATTATTTAAATTGGAGGAACGAGAAAAGAGAAAATGCCGGCATTAGTGGCATTCAGTACGCTTTCAACAACATTCCTATTCGATTTTGAACAGTTCGAAAACTTGAAGAAGTGGAAAGCTATGAAAAAAAAATCACTTAAATTAAAAGGATGCAAATATTTCATTGCTCAAAAAAGTCACAAAATTGCATTATCTTTCATTTTTTTTTTTACTTTATGATACGAAATTGGGTAAATTTACATCTTCATATTTCTGAAATTAGAATGCCTAAATTTTTCATGGTATTCTTCAGACTGAGATTGGAATGTTAAAATCTGTAAAGCTGGTCCAATTATAGGCTACTGAATGCAACTGAAAATAGTTGCATTTCGAAATTAGCCATATTTTATAATTTCAATCATTGGAATTTTCTTTAAATTTTGAAAATCCAAATTTTAAAATTTATATGAATATAAAATCTGTATTCTACTTAGACTCTATTGCAGGATCTCAAATTATGAAATGATAATATACTTGGATAAGTTGCCAAAAAAATGAATTAAGAAATGGATTATAGTGAATTGTATAGCATCGTTGTATGAATAAAACTTCGAATGTTTACCAACTTTGATCAGTCGCTTTTCCAAAAAAAAATAAAAAATAAATAAA
>UPTC01002162.1:0-10144 GCA_900537255.1 Acanthocheilonema viteae | reverse complement strand
TTTTCGCTTATGTATTTTAATTCTTCTTCATAAGAGGACATTAAATTTTAAGATTTCAAATAAGTGAGTAAGTGAGATGAAAATGAACAGCATCAGCTTATGATTCATATATGATATTATTTAAAAAATAGCAGCTCTTTTGGATCACAGCGAATTGGACTGCATGTTTTACAAATATATTGTAGATTTTCAGAAATATTTTCACTATGATAAAGGAAAAAAGATTTAGAAGTGTGTAATTTTACCGAAAAAATTGTTAACTCATATCAATGATTTCATATAAAACCTTTCAGTTAAAAGAAAAAAAAAGAAACTGATAAAAAACAAAAACTCAACAATGTTATCAAATGACTGATAGTGAATATTGTGAGCTTCAAAATTCGTATCATTTCATCAAAGTAATATTATTCATTTCATCCTTATTTTAATTTATAGCTGGAATATTTGCTATAATACTTACTGAATTGAATGAATGCTATATTTAAAATATCCCGATCAATTTTGCAAAAGTGAAAGTTGAGAAATAACGATCTAAACAAAGAGTGTCTAACATAGGTCCAGTAATCGGTAATTTTTTTTTTGCTCATTCTTTTCTTTTTTCCTTTTTTTTTTTTGGAAGCAATTTTTTTCTACTGTCACATTCCCAATATGGAAGTTTTTGTGATGCACGATACGGTAGAGAAAAAAACTGAGAATGTTGTTCGCCGCAAGAAATGAGAATAAGGGAACAGATAAGAGCTAAGGGGAATGATGAATGGAAAAGAAGAAAGAATGAAATCCTTCCTTAAAGTTATCTTTCTTTTAGGGATTTAATATGAAAATTGGTTACATTAGACATTGAACTAATAGATTATTTGTAAGGCAATCATTTATCCAAATAATTTGTACATATGGCCGCAATCTGTTGCTTTGTTTCTGATTGATATTAAATTGTGATTGCTGTTGTTGTTTGTTTGTTGTTGACGTTACTTAACCAGTATTTAGAAACAAAACAGACAAACTTTTTCCCTCTTCCATCCTCTCTTTCTCTCTTCCTTTCTTTATAATGCAAATATCCTTCTTAACATAACAAACACCGTAGAGGTAATCTAATTTACGTTAAATATTTGGTTAAATGTTTCAGAATGAAAGGCAAGACGGTACTCAGGATGTTTGAAAAAGCATGATGTGAAGAATAAACTATTCGGTGACAATACCTGATCGATCTAAATCACAAATATTATTAAAATTTTACACATAAACTGTTTGTTAATAGGAAGGTAAATAACAAAGATTTACCATTCACTTTACTATTCACGATGACAAACATTTACCATTCACCTTACTATTCACAATGTGTGTGTGTGTGTGTGTGTGTGTGTGTGTGTGTGTGTGTGTGTGTGTGTGTGTGTGTGCATGTGTGTGTATGTGTGTGGTAGCATTAGGAAGCAATGATGGCTTGAAGATTATGGTAATCAGGCTACTGATATAAAATCAGAATAAATATAAAGATCTACAATGATATACAAATTATTTCAAACCAGGATTCATATAACTCTATGTGCATGATATAACCTATGAAGTTATTTTATTAGTACTGCTACTTAGCCAATGAAGCACATAACACATTCACAACTTAACACAAAACAAACTAGAAACAATGTATTGATTCTTCTATATGCCAACACTACCGCATCTTTTAAAATTGAACCCAAAAATAAATAAAAATCATAGACGTTAACAGTAAATGTTGGCATGTATCGAATTCATGTTATCCTACTTTCCCTAATAGAAATTAAGAAAAAAGAGTTTTTCAGGATGCAAAGCTAAAACATCTGGCAAACAAACGAATCCGGAAAGCTTTAGACAAAAATAAAAAAAAATATGAAATATTTTAGTCTGAATGTTGCTTATCCACCCGTCATCTGCTTTCTGTTGCTATCACATTCAAAGATACAAGAAGAATAAATAACGGGGGCAAATATAAAACAATTAACAAAAAATCGAAGACGTATCCATAAATCAATTTGTTGCAAAGCAAAAATATAAATATTCTAAATAGCACCCTAATCTAAACAAAGATTTCGTGTGGAATAAATTTTGAACCAATTTGACAATAAAAAGCTAAAATAATGTCTCGAAATTTGAATCCAGATAACAAACTAATCATAGAAATCAGGAGACATCCGTAGAATGCCAGTGTATGAATATATAAGATATAATGTGGATTTACACGGGAACACATGAAAATGGGTGGCAGTACTGCCATAAATTAAAACAAGAAACTCTACTGATGTAAAAATCATCTACCTTTGGATGGAATATACTTTCATAAATACATGCATAAAGACCTCAGCAGTTATGATTGCAATACTATAGACTGAGAAGAATTCAAAATCGCTTAGAAGGGAAGCTTTGCACAATTAACCGGAAACGTGCCTACAGAAGAAATTGGATCAAAAATTTATGACCAGAACATTAAGAACTTAAAACAAAAAAATTCTGCCAGCATTTTAATAATAGCAAATCCAAGTGGCATCTTTTCAAATTTTATCAATACTTGTAATCTAAAAATTACAGCTACTTAACTCAAGAATAAAGATCGAATCCTTTGAATAACACACTAGCGCACTAGCGCATGTTATATGGCACAGTGAGGTAAATTAATTCAAAAAATAAATATCTCGTCTTTTTTTCGCAACGATGACAGTGTGCACTAAATAAATGTATTAAATGAGCACTGGAAGCTACTACTATGGAATTCATAATACATAAAATTATGAAAATATTACTTGCAAAACTCAACTCTCCGTCCCTCATTCAAATAAAATGACCAAGCATTACCATTATTACATACGTGAAGCCCACAATGGTACAAACAGAGTAGATGAAAAAGAAATAGGATAAATTAGATAAAGATACTGAGTATATTCGGAAAGATTAAGTCATGTTCCCATAGCTCCTTCAAAGTATCGGAATTCTTCAGCTCAAAGTGCCAATTTTTCAGCTACTGCTGCAACTATAGCAGCACCTTTAGCGCTACCCTCATCCGCTGGTACCAACTCCCACTGAAACAGTACTAATATTATAACACATACGTAAAACCGTGAAGCAATGCTGGAGACACCTGCATGCAATGAAAGATGTTTTTCATCCAACATTATTTTTAAAACTGGTTGATTATAAACAAGTTAAAGCGAAATTCTCAAATGAACAAACCTTGATATTTACAGGAGCCAAATCATGCAGTTTGTTCTCCAGCAATGAGAGATAGGTTGGATGAAACTGTACCAATGCACCACCTACTCCTATTTTTATGCTACTTTGACCAATGTGACGCAATAATGCTGCTATCGCTGAAAATTTATTCGTATGAAAACGTACTGTTTGTGGCATTGTTCTAAACTGTATCTTTTTGTTTTTAAAAAAAGGTTATATTCGTTTTTAGGTTTTTTGGCACTATTTTTAACTCTTTTCACTCGTATAAGATTTACTTCCGATTAAGATTGTTCTAAAACCAGCTATTATTTGATCACAAGTACATATATCCATAAAAATCTCAAAAATTCATCTGAGTGCAAATTCTAACACAGAACATGAGAAAGTAATATCAAACCAGCAGCAACAATAGCAGCAGATCTCTGAGATACCGCGTGGCAGACTTCGTGGATGATCTCATAATCAGCTGTACAGTGACTAGGAGCGTCAAGTTCATCGCATATCCGTCGACAAATTTTAAAACTCCCTTCCTCATCTCTGAAAATCCATTCATATACAAAGAATAACCACAATATCATTTAAACTAAAATGCGGATCCTTTAAGGATCTATTTTGGTACTACTTTGCAGTGTTTATAGCGGTGGTCAGAAATTTTTTCCAGTGCTCCATCTACTGCTATTCCGTTTCCTGAAACGTAAACAGCATTTTTAGACTCTAACAACAGTCAGAACTATTGAGAATACAAAAAAACTTTGCATTCTTTTGTAAGCTAAAAACAATATCCCAGATTTTTACTTCATGGCAGAATAACAAAAAATATGTTTGCAAAAAAATGCCTCAAAATTTCAGAAATGTATTTCGTTGGGAAGGAATCCACTTCATCCAGTTTTTCACAACATTTTCCGCTGAACAAATGACCGTCTAATGCAAACTGCATGAGAATACGGCGTGCTAACTCGCCTAGGTATAATGCTCCAGTTAGCTTATCAATCCTGCAAATAAATAGTGCTTAACTAAATTCCGGCTTTTTCTCCTGAAATCTCTTGAAAAATATAAATAAACATAAACCATGAAGATTTACAAGCTCAGTTACTAGTTGAATCTTTATGCTGTTTAATGCTTCAATGTTTAAAATCTCATTTACACTACTTAAAGTAATGAACAGACTCATTCTGTTTATTTCACAATAACAATGCTTACATTTGTTTGCCTTTATGTACCGATGCTTCATCAATATCGCGATCGAACTGCGTTAAAATAGATGCTAATTCACCCTGTAACATTCATTCAATTCTTAGTGTTAACTGCTCCAATCATTACTATTACAACAAAACTTTTTAATGCTTTGAAAGTCACAACAGGATACTAAAATGTAAAATAAGCTTTAGCATCTCGTCTAATATCATTTCTCAAACGATATTCGATACCATTATTGTTCTAAGATAGAAATCTGAAGTCTTACCTTTTCACCAAATTCTTCCCATTCAGTAACAACCACCATCTTGTCAAATTTATATCCAGATGCAGCAGCATTGAATTTCTTGATTCTTGCAGTATTTTCCAAATATGATGAATTACAACTGAAAATTAAAAAATGTACACAATTCTGTTTTTTTTTTTTTCATTTCCACCTCTATTCTTCTTTTGAGGATTCAAACAAATTGGACATGAAAAATCATTTGTGTTCATTCTTGTAGTAATAACGAAAGCACTATTTGTTGTTAATAACTTTTCCATGTTTACGAACAACAGTAAAACAAGAACAAAGAAAAAAAAAATTACCCGTATCCAATGACAACACCAACGATACATTCTGGACCGTACTTGTAAGCAGTCGCAGCTAACTGACCTACAGTGTCATTCATTACCACTTCAATTTTCACATTTGTTAGCTGAAAATGAAGTTTGATAGTTTTTAATAAAAGAAATTATTTCCGACATTACTACATTGGAAAATGGATAATTAAAACTAAAAGATCCCACAAAGCTGTGGAAGAGACAAACCATGTTTAATTCGAGAGCTTCTTCCAGAAGTTTGACTACATCTTTTTGTAGGCAGTCCTTTATATCAAAGTCTTTTGTCCACCAAAGTAGTCGCGCTGAGCGTATGGAAAGTAGCTCACACGGGTAGGAGAAAACAAAACCCACTGGGAGTGAAGCATTCAGTAGATTCACTTCGTTGAGAAATTTCATCAGACAGTTGACTATGAATGTGAATAGCTAGAATAAAATAGATGGTTCGAAACACAATCTAAAGAAATCTGCTTGAAAGTGTAGTACAGAGCTATATGTTTGAGGATTTAAGAATATATATGCATAAAATAGTGCAAAATATTAAAAACAAAAAAGATCTAACCTGATCTCCAGTTCCTTTCATAACAGAAGCTGGGAAAACATAATTATGATTAATCTGTTCTGGTTCCTGATTGCTTCCTTTTAACGTTAGCAACATAATACGCAAGTTCCTCCCACTCAGGTCAATTGCAATATATTTACCTACTTCTGAAATTTCAAAAAAATAACCTTTCAGAAAGTTTTTTTAAAATATATATCACCTTGCAGAATTACCAACCAACCATTTCCATCTGGTAAAGCAGGGACGAAAGAGGGTAACATTGCAATCGATGATTTCGAAGCACCAAATTCGAGACCTTGAACAAGTTCATCCTGTATTTTTTCACTAATTTCATGCAATATTCCATCCTGTAAATAAAATACATCTTTAATATGATAATCATTAAATTTGTTGGAATTTTTTTTTCTCTCACAAAAACAATTCGAAAAAAATAGTAAAGTTGGGCTTTTAAAAAAAGTACTATTAATGAATGATACCAAGAAGCAAAAATACTTCTTTTAAATTAACAATTGTCTTCTTACTATCCTGACGTCTTATACATGATAAAGTAGCCGACGACAACTTAAAAAAAATGAGGCTTCTGCTACTTTAACCCCTTTAAAAATTTACTCTGATGTCAAAAGCATTACGATCAGTTGCAGACATATTAGCAGTACAACAAGGGAAATGACCAAATTGTCAATGATTTGATAAGTTTGACGAAACAACTTAACCGTCAAACCGTCGAAAGAATAACATTTTGACCTTTGTCGAACTACGGATGATGCGTGGTAGTGTTCACTGTATTTACATCATCAATAAAAGATGCACTGGACTAAATAACTTGGAAGACTTCACGCACGATCAGATAGAACGTGCAGCGGGAAAAGGGCCTAACTACAAAAAAAGACTACAGTAT
Source organism: Acanthocheilonema viteae (assembly GCA_900537255.1). Lineage (NCBI taxonomy): Eukaryota > Metazoa > Nematoda > Chromadorea > Rhabditida > Onchocercidae > Acanthocheilonema > Acanthocheilonema viteae. Next base: position 3,692 of record UPTC01002162.1, on the reverse strand, counting down.
ATATGCCAAGCATCAGTGACCAGTCAAATTTGTCAAATTTATATCCTGAATGATAATAACGGTAATCACCAGTAGGATATTATACAGCTAATGTATTTTTATGGCTACCTTCCAATAAAAAGTTATGCGGAAAAGAATATATCAAGTAACTCCCTGATATGTTGAAATAAAACTGATGCGGTTCTGTTTCTGATCATCTTAAAATCAGTGCAGATACTACTTGTCCATTCCTTACCGTAAATGATTCGTGAGAGTTGATTTGCAGATGCTAGTGCGATACGCAAGACAAGAAAAAAAATGCCCATGCTAACAGAAATACAGGTGAAAAATCAAGGAAAAAGTGAAAACAAAGACAGAAAAAGCAAATTCATACCGTAGACAGGTATTTTCTTGAAGTATCAAATTTAAATTGTACAAACCTCAATGTAAAAAAGCTCAAGAGTTTTAGTAACTTCTTCTGGCAATGTCATAACTGTTCGAAACAGCAAAAAATATATCTGAAAATAAATATTGAATTCATAGAAGCAACAACAAACTCGACGTTCACATCGCGATAATGCAATTCACTTCATTTGAAAACTGGATCCTAAATCACATTTAATATGATAACAGATTTATAAATGTTTAATTCGAGTTATCATCCGTATTTGAGCTCTTTTAATACAATATAGTTAGCATCGTTTGCACTTTGTAGGAAAAAATATTGGTAACTAAATTCCAAACTTTAAAATAATGTTCAGTCATCAGAATTGGTGAGATTTAATATAAAAGATATAGGCCTACAGTTCTATTTTTTGTGGCTTCACAAAACGAATTCATATAAATTTGCATGTCAATACGATTGAAGAGGAAATGAAATAACTGATCAGGTAGTAGTTGTCATGCCTTTCTATCTGGAAATGTTGCACCAAAAACCATTTGTTCACGTACTCACATTAATCAACCAAAGTACAATTAAAACAAAAAAAAAACAAGAGTACAGCATGTCAAGATCACCAAAACATGCAGAGGAGAAGGGCTTTAACATCCTGCAATATATCTGTAATACTATGTGCCAAATAATTCGATTATAACTCAGAACTCAGCTATTTCTTAAGCTATCAGCAGTTATTTATTACGACACAAACCATAAGGCGGCAGTGTGGAGAAATATAATTCAAGAATTAATATTCAGAGAAATTTGTATTATTAATTGTAGAAAACCTACAAACTATTAGCAGTGAATTCGATAGAGAGTAATAGATACGCTGAAATTATTGACCACAAGGTTACGAAGTCCTCGAAGTCGGAAATGACCAAAGATGCGTGGAAGATTCGATGCTATATGAAGCTAACAGAAACACCCACCAACGCATCCTGTGTTCACCCCGAAATTCAGGACGTATTAGAAACTTCTGAACCGTATCCCGAACAAATCAAACGACCAACCAAATTCCCGGAACGGACAGCTGCCCTCACAGACTGTTATGGACAACCCATAATCTACCATCCACAAACAACAATATTCATCGACTGAAAGAAGATATTGAAATGATGCCAAAATTTTCACGAGAACACTTCAAAACCCATTTAAAAGAAAGCAGCGCCTTATATCATCCAAAGAACTCAACTATCATTGATGTCGTCGCACCTCGGGAACGATCAAATCTAAAATGCAATATTGCCATTGTTACTAACTAGAATTTTCTGGAATCGAGAAACTAACCTTCCCGATTGACGAGAAGCAGGTAAATAGACGTTCTACTTTTCATTAATTGTATTGCTATTTTACAAAAAAATTTTCTTTATGTGTGCAGAACATTTAGCTGAAACTGTACCATGGAATAGGATAAAGAAGAAAATAATGTAATAAAGGTGAATTAATGATTAACCTGATTAATCAGATAGTGTAAATTTATATATACCGGAATATTTGAGGATAGAAAAATGTAAAAAAAAAGATTCATGGGTGACACGGGAAAGCAAAGATAACAAGTCGTCTGTTTGCTTTCTACCTTCCTACAGGAATATGCTATTACAAATATATGTAAAGGGATGCACTTATACTATATGGAAGGTAAAATGGGAATGATTAAGTCTAAAAAGATATGTGTCGAAGTATTATCATATTGTTCAAAATGACAAATCTGAAAATAGTAGGAGGATAAGGTCGTAAACGTCAGACAAGATTTACTGAATTCCTTTTATGAATTCATTTTTACTCTTATCACATTATAATAAATTTGTCAGAAACATACGTACACACACACACACACACACACGTACACACGCACACACATACACACACATACACATACATATATACAAAGATATAGAGATATTATACATATGTAAATTTGTAAACAAAGCTGGGAATTCATAGGTAAAAGGAAGGAAAGTGTTGTTGATGGATGTTAATTTAAATATAGAATAGTGTAAAATATGTTATTGCTATTCCTGGAGCTAAGAGTCAAATAATCGTTATTTTAATAGTTCATTAATCATTACTTTAATAGGTCATTTAGTATAATGTACCATAATCAAATTTTATGATACACTAGCCTATATTTAAATAATTTTAAGTTTTTTTGATAAATGGAAATTAATGCTGAGATGATAATTAATGAGCATTCATTTATGGATCATATTGTAAATCGACTTTTTTTTAATGGCAAAAAGAATATTAGCGTAAAGTCATTCCTTCTTCTCTTCCATATCGTTCTCGATAATTCACTAGTTCCCGGAAGAATTGATCTTTTAGCCGGATAAAACTCACCTCATCAGCTTGCATTTATTCCAATTCACTGAACGATTGATACAATCACAATCATTACCGATCAATTCCTCAAATCTTCAATTTACCATCATCAATATAATCCTATCATATTGATGATGCTAAATTACCATTTTATATGTTATGCATCAAATGATATTTTCTCATTAATTATCTTGTACGGATATTATCATTCATTCAATTCTTTACATTTTTTTCATTTCATTCTTTTGTTCATTGTATTGCTGGTTTTCCTTCATTAATTCATGCTTTGCAAAGTTAATTAAGATAATTTATTAATGAGGAATATAATTAAAATGAAGCAAATCGTTCTATAATATAGTATTATCTCCTTTTTAATGCTAGCCATATGAGAGATCTCCCTACTTTTAATTGTAATCCCGCCTCTCAAAATCTCTTTTTCGAGAGTCAATCCGATTTATTCCATATCATACTACGATTCTTTTGATTCTTGAACAATCTATTAGATGTTTCAGATGATTAGCTTCAATTGGAAACCACTGTAGCTTGTGTGTTCAGGCTGTGTGTTGAGGTTTTTGAACTGGGCGCTGACCACCACTGACGCTCACTGGAGCCCCACATTGTAAATACTACCACCGGTAAAGCTGCTATTATACCCGACATATAAAATACCTATAATTAGAAATTCTGTGAAAATTAAACTGTAAAAAAAGGGCTACTTTTCAGCAGGAAAGTAAAGAAACAAATTATTTTTTGGAGCTCTTTTAGAGCATACAGTATCCATTTTAATGCCATCTCCTACTACTTTACTCTTATATTGTCAAATTCTGATGTCTAATATTTCAAAAATATTGTTTAATACAGTTTGTCCAAAATTAACCTTGGCCCATTCAGCTTCTGTACCATGCTGTACAATATATTTCGTGAGAAGTTTGTTACCGATGCCAAACCATGCAAC